>PITA01023759.1:0-27634 GCA_004023965.1 Spilogale gracilis
CCCCCTCTCACGCGGCTGCAGGCTGGGCCCCTCCCTCCGGGGACCCCCGCCCGCCTCCTCTCCCCCCTCACGCGGCTGCAGGCCGGCCCCCCCCCCGACCCCCGCCCGCCTCCCCTCCTCCTCCCGGGCCCCCCCACGCCTCCCGCTGGGCTCACCGGGTGCGCAGCGCCTGCCAGGCGGCGTCGATGTCCGCGTACAGGTTCTTCTCGGAGGGCTTGCCCGAGCTGACGCCGTAGCCCGAGTAGTCGTAGGAGAAGATGTTGCAGTTGATGCGCGAGCCCAGGCCGATGTAGAAGCTGCACATCTGGCCCAGGTCCACCGCGTTGCCGTGCGAGAAGAGCAGCGTGTAGCGGCTGGAGGGCGCGCAGCGCACGAACATGCAGCCCAGCCGGTTGTCCCGGGCGGTGCGCGAGAAGAAGACCTCGACGGCGTCCAGCTCGCGCTGCGAGTACTGCCAGTCGGCGCGCTCGCTCAGGTGCAGGCTGCACGCGCCGGGCCCCGCGCCCTCCTCGGGCTGCTGCGGCGCCGGCTGGGCGGCGGCGGGCGCGGCGGGGGCGGCGGGGGCCGGGGCCGGGCCGGGGCCGCGCTGCTCGGGCGCCAGCACCGTGTAGGTGGGCTCGGGCGGCAGGAAGGCCAGCTTGGCGGCGATGCGGCTCGGGCACGGCGGGCAGCAGAAGAGCCAGCACAGCTCGCCCAGCGAGAAGCCGTTCATCCTGGGGCCGGGCTCGGGCATCGGGACGGCCGGGAGCCCCGCCGCCGGAGGCCGGGCGCGGGCGAGGGCGAGGGCGCGGGCGAGGACGCGGGCAGAGCGGGCGCGGAGGGCGGCTGCGGCCCGCCCGCCCGGCGGCAGGGGAGGCGGGAGGCGGGGCGGGGCGGGGCCGGCGGGGGCGCGGCGAGCCGCTCGGGGCGGGTCAGCGGCGGTCCGGCGGCCGCGGCGAGGTGCGGGCGGCCGGGGCCCGCGCGCGGCACACAAAGCCGGTGGCGGCCATGGCTCCAGCGCGCCGCCCCCGCCCTCGCCGCCGCCGCCACTTCCGGGTTACCGCGCGCCGGCGCCCCTGCGGGTCTCGGCGCGGGCCGGCCACCTGGGCGGAGCTCCCCGCGGCCCCTCCCCCGGCGGCGCGGACACCTGCGGGGACTCGGCGCGGGCCGGCCACCTGGGCGGGGCTCCCCCGGCGTCGCGGACACCTGCGGGACTCGGCGCGGGCCGGCCACCTGGGCGGAGCTCCCCGCGGCCCCTCCCCCGGCGGCGCGGACACCTGCGGGGACTCGGCGCGGGCCGGCCACCTGGGCGGGGCTCCCCGCGGCCCCTCCCCCGGCGGCGCGGACACCTGCGGGTCTTGGCGCCGGCCGGCCACCTGGGCGGAGCTCCCCGCGGCCCCTCCCCCGGCGGCGCGGACACCTGCGGGGACTCGGCGCGGGCCGGCCACCTGGGCGGGGCACCTGCGGGGCCGCGGTCTGCACTCGGGCCCAGGGGCCGACCCCACCGGGAGTCTGGCGGGGACCGGACCCCGCCAGGCTTGGGGAGCGCGCGCCTGGCCCCGGGACGCCTCTGCCTCCTTCCGTGTCTGTAGGTGGGCAGCAGGCCGGGCCCTGGAGGGGATCATGCAAGAGGCGAGGGCATTCTCCCCGTCCAGCTGTTCCCCTCGCTCCTCTCCCCCTTCTCCAAATCCAAGTTCGGTAGCAGATGGAGGTTCTTGGGGATCCAATGAAGAGCACACTAATGGGTGGGGGAGCATAGACACGTAACTGGAGTATCGGGCTCTGGGGGTCTGGGCTTTCTGAACTGTCTCTTCCTCACGTCTCAGCACCGTCCGGGTACCGGTGTTGAGGAAGGGCCCAGGCAGAGCGGTGTGCCCCGGTTACAGGAGGTCGGTCCTGCATAGGGCAACAGTGTTACCTTCCTAGTGGCGTGATTGGGCCTTTAGGGTCTCCCTGTGTCTGCAGGGGTCAGACGGGGTGGCACCAACCCGTGTGCCATGTGAGGTTGTCCTCTCTGGTCCTGCCTGCGTGTGGCGGGCTAGTTTGTCTAGACTTGTATTGGGTACAAGATTTTTAAGTGGTCTTCATCATAAAAGATTTCTTATAATGACTTAAAGCCACTGTAATCTTGGCATTCACCTTTAAGTGACTTTTTTTTCTCTTATAAATATAACTCTCAGCGCCTGAAAGTGACCATGTTCTGGTGGCAATGTGGAGGAGCCTGCCATGTTTCCTTTTGCCTCCTGGTTACACCTCTGAACTCCGTTTCAGGAGCTGACAGGAGAGCCCCTTCCCCCACCGCCAGCAGGACCGTAGTGCCGCCAGTGTCCTGAGAATTTTAACTTTTGGTGTGATTTTAGGAGAATGATGCTCTACCTACTGCCCTAATGAGACACCTTGATGTGGCTTTTTGTTTGTTTGTTTTGTTTTTTGGTTGTTGTTTTTAAGATTTTATTTATTTATTTGACAGAGAGATCACAGGTAGGCAGAGAGGCAGGCAGAGAGAGGAGGAAGCAGGCTCCCTGCTGAGCAGAGAGCCCAATGTGGGCCTTGATCCCAGGACCCTGAGATCATGACCTGAGCCGAAGGCAGAGGCTTTAACCCACTGAGCCCCCCAGGTGCACTTGATGTGGCTTTTAAAGGAGGAGTATTTTTGATCACCCTCATCTAGATGAATTCGCTATGCTTATTGCAATAACCTTCAGGACCTGGTTTTAAGAGACCATTTCTTCACTGAAATAATTTTGGACGTTTTTGAATGATCCAAAAACTTAGAAAAAACGTGGTCGGTGAATCCTGCAGACAAAGTATCTCTGAGTCTATTTTAAAGTTATTCAAACTTGGTGAAGTTTTTACCTAAAACCAGAATTTTAGCTTCATGGGATTGGGTTCCCTTCTTTAAAAACGTTTATGACTGGGTAAGCGTCTGTGTACTTTCCTTGGATATCTACTTTGTTTCTCGTGTTCAGTCTTGTGTGTATGTATGTAACAGTGTTTTATGTTCACAGCATCCAAGACCTTTTGTACAACAGTTACAAAGACAAGTAAAACAGTCCCTTCTCTCCAGTACCTTACAATCTAAGCAGAGCCTGGGGAGAAGATTCCGAACAGTTTTTCACATGCCTTAAAAGGAAAAAAAAATCAACTGTCCGTAGAAGCTAAGGAGAGCATCTTCAGTCTTGTCTCAATACTGGTGTCAGTGTGGGGAGGTAAGTGATGGCCCAGGCCCCGTATTCTATTCCCCGTATTCTATCCTAAGTCAGAATAGGAATAGAACTAGGGGGACTGAGATGAAACAGTGTTTAGTGGGCCCCTTCGTCTTCCTCACATACCATTGCACTCACCTGTGCTGACAATCGTTGAGTAGCATGGGGTCCCTATTAGGGTGCTGGGAGGAAGTCTCGAGGTATCCCCTGCGCGGCTGATGGAAAACACAGGCTCGTGTTCCCGATGGCCTGGGGCAGTGTTACTATTGTCAGGAAAATTAAAATGCCACATAATTATCAATACCCTGCCTCGTGCCACAAAAGATTTGTGGAAAGTCATGCAGTAGAATTCCAGTGGATAAGTAAGTAAATAACTACAACCTGGCTTTTCAGGGACACAGGTGGCCCAGAAAGGCATCCTTTCCCCAGAGAGCTGTGCTGGCTCAGGTGTGTGTAAATATTAAATTGAGACCCTAAAGTTGGGTGCCATAGGGCAGCGCTATCAAGCTTTTTTCACCTCGTGGAGCACGTAGTCGCGGTAAAGTTGGTGCTGCCCCGGGGCGCGGCCTCCCCAGGCGTAAGGGCTCCCAAATCTCAGCGCACCTCTGACATCCACACCTGATGTGTCCGCGTGCCTCGGTGTACTGACTGGAGGACTGTCACATGCAATGGGAAACAATATATCTTCCCTATAAAATGAAAGGCTCAGAGATTACTAGTTGTTTGTTTTGCCCTCCGGGGATTTCTATGTGGCTCCTCCCTGGCTGGTAGAGAAAGATCTAGCTTTGAGTTTGGGTCAGCAAACATATTTCCTAGGTATTTACCATGAGTCAGTCACTGCGCCGATCTGGGGAATGCAAAGGTGGCCAAGACCCAGCCCCTCCCGCCCTCAAGAAGCTTCGAGAATGCATCCTGGTCACCTGAACAATATTCCCAGTCACTGAATGTACCAATTTGTTGTTTGTTTGTTTAAGATTTTATTTATTTATTTGACAGAGAGAAACACAGCTAGAGAGGGAGAAGCAGGCTTCCCGCCAAGCAGAGAGCCTGATGCGAGGCTCAATCCCAGGTCTCCGGGATCATGACCTGAGCGGAAGGCAGACGCTTAATGACTGAGCCACCCAGGCGCCCCCACAATTTGTTATTTTGTTGGCCCTTTGAATGCCCAACTTCACCCGAACTTTTCTTCCCTTTTAATCTGCCTGACGTCAAGTTGCTTGAGATCTAACTCAGTTTATAAAAGTAAAACTGTGTCAACAGTATAAGGTTCTCGAGAATGATCATTTTTCACTGGTCATAAGAGGATACTCATGCTTAAAAAATGAATCTGGCTGTTGAGGTGGACAAGAAAAGAAATCTGAGAAAGTTGCCTGCTTTACTCTTGACGTAAGTGTGGATGCCCCATGAAGGCAAGGAACCTGTTCACTGTGGTCACCACTGCTCCCCGTCCCAGGCCTGGCAGAGGGAAAATGCTCCGTAAATATTTCATTAACTTGATAGATTAAAGAATGAATGGGTGATGTGACGAGGGCACCGAGAGTCAGGCGCGTGTCTTCTGGCTTGCTTGTCACTGCTCTCAGAGTACAGGTTTGGAGGGAGATAAGAGCAACCCACAGCCAATGCCAGCATCACAGTGTGTTCCTAGCCCGTGCTGGTCCTCCCCCCACCTGGCTTACTCACCGAGCTGGGGTTTTGTTCTGCGGGACTGCTCCCAGTTCAGAGACACAGTCCTCCCCCGCCCCCCTGTGACTCCTTCCTGGACAGTAGTCTCTAAGTGGAGAACGTTGAGGTGGGGAGGACTGAACAGAGCCCCCTTCTTGTGGAATGTTCGCCTTGGCCCCTCCCTTCCCGCTTGGCTTGCAGCGATTATTGGAGCAACAGCAGCCACCTTGCGACCATGAGAGCGAATTTCAGAGCTGAAAATGGTGGACGAGAGATGAGAATCTGAGGCTTCCTGGCAGCGCTCAACAGCGGCCCAGCCAGCCTTTGTCTGATGACAAAAAGAAACTGCTTTGTCTTTGTAGTTGGGTATTTTGTTACCGGTTCCCTGATTTAGTGATTAGGAATCCGCTTCAGAAATTAAAAGCAAAATATCTTACATTGCTCTCACCTGCTTTCTCAATAAGGACAAAAATTATGGTGTCATTCAGCACCGAGCAGTTAACACCTAGATCCCGCTTATGCCCCACAGAAAAAGATTACAGTATGATGAAACGTGGGATAAATTTTGGAGGAGATATCTATTAGACCAACACGTCTGAAATGTCAAAAAAAAAATAAATAAAAGCTTGTAATTTGGAGAGAAAGCTAGCAGAAATGACACTTTGAGGCCAGTCTAGGAAACTATCTCTGTTCATTAGGGGAAGGGGCCCCATGTTCAGTGAAGAGATTTTGGAGGCAAAGTATCTTTTCCCAGAACTCTTTTCAGCCTGAGAGCTCTTATCAAAAGTGTTGCAAATGAGGTCACTGGAATCCAGCCGGGCAGAGCTCCTGGAGCCACAGCTCACTGCAAGAGATAAGGGTTGAAAGAAATAAAACACCAACCACCCACAGATAAGCGTCCATCCCTTGCGGGGATGACTGCGTCTTCAAACCTGCCTTTGGTATGAGTCCCGCCCCAGGCCTGCTCCTGGATCCCTAACAGGGTCCCAGCGCCCCTGCAATAGTTCACGGTATTGCCCCTTGATCAACTGCTTAAGCCAAGAGCTGGTCTTGCTGGGTAGGACCCTGTATAGGGAGACGCAAGCATTACTTCCTGCCACGTCACCGCGCGCAGAACAGCCTTGTCACCTGATTGCAATTCCGTTGCTGGTGATTTCTAACCCCTTTTTATTTATGTACTTTTCAAAAAATATTTTATTTATTGATTTGACAGAAACACAGCCAGAGAGGGAACACAAGCAGGGGGAGTGAGAGAGGGAGAAGCAGGCTTCCCGCCGAGCAGGGAGCCTGATGTGGGGCTTGATCCCGGGTCCTGATCTCCAGGATCATGACCTGAGCTGAAGGCAGAGGCTTAAGGACTGAACCCCCCAGGCGCCCCTAATCCCTTTTTTGGAAGATACGAAGGTGTCATAGCTGATGTTAAACAAGGAGTCTTTTTAAAGTGGAAAGTGGGAATGGCCTTTTATATGTGAAGCTTGCAAATCTAATTTAAAGGTGATAATTTCATGGCATTAATCTTAAGGGGTTTTGTTTTGTTTTTCAGAATTTCGGATAGCTACACATTAAAACAGTACACACGAATGATTAATCCGCAGTGTTATTCCAGGGACTTTATAACAACAAATACTAAACATATACACTTAAAAATAGTAACACCAAAAAATAAAAGTAATACCAGCCTAAGACCACACAGTGAAAACAAAAGGACTTAGCTGTTTATTAGTATTTACTGTATGATTAAGTTGATAGATCTGTGGAGTTATATTAATTTATTCAATTGTTGGTTAAATATTTGGGAGAAAATGATAAAATTCAACTCTGATGGATCAAAAAAATCAAGAATTTTTTTTAAAGATGTTATTTATTTATTTGACAGAAACACAGCCAGAGAGGGAACACAAGCAGGGAGAGTGAGAGAGGGAGAAGCAGGCTTCCCGCTGAGCAGGGAGCCCGATGTGGGCCTCGATCCCAGGTCCTGAGCCGTGGGCAGTCGCTTAACCAACTGAGCCACCCAGGCGCCCCTCAAGGATGTTTTTAATGAAACCAAAAGATATCTGGAAAATAGAAATGAAAATGTATGTGTTCTGAGCACACTCATCAAAGGCAAAGCCACAAAAGAAGAAAAAAATCAGTGATTTGACTATGTAAGTTTTCAGTCTTCTAAATACAGAAACATCTACAGATGAAGTGTTGTGAAGGACATGTTGTAAAAAAAAGTCCTCTGGGGAAGAGGAGAGGAGGTGAAATGAAGCTGATCAGTGGGATATGATAATTAAGGCATTTCAGTGATGATGGGCACATGAGGCTGTGATGTGTTATTCTGTACTTTAGACAAAAGTTTGAGGTTCTCCATGGTAAAAAATTTACGTCCTTTAATCTGCAGAATTCTGAAGAACTAGGCAAAAATATTTGCTCTGAGTTCATTTAAAATAAAAGACCCTGGGGCATCCAGGTGGCTTGGTCAGTTAAGTGTCCAACTCTTGATCTCAGCTCAGGTCATGATCTCAGGGTCTGGAGTTCAAGCCCCAAGCTGGGGGGCTCTGCACTGAGCATGGGGCCTGCTTAATAAATATATATATATATATATATATATTTATTTATTTATTTATTTATTTATTTATTTATTTATATACACATGTATATGTATATATTAAAAACTTAAAAAAAAATCCAACAGGGAAAAAGGACAAAATACATGGACAAGAACTTTATTAAAGTGATCAATAGGTATTATATGAAAAAGGATTAGACTCCTTAGTTTTTTAAAAAGCATTTGAGAGAGCACATATGGGGGGAGGGGCAGAGAGAGAGAGAAGCAGACTCTTCACTGAGCAGGGAGCCCGATGTGGGGCTCCATCCCGGGACCCTGGAATCATGACCAGAGTTGAAGGCAGACGCGTAACCGACTGAGCCCCCCAGGTGCCCCCAGACTCCTTACCTTAGTTTTGAAACAGCATATTTTAAATATGTATTTTAACCTTCTTCAATTGATCCAAAAAAATGTTTAAAGGGTCAGCGACCCCTAGTACTCTGTGGGACGTGATGTGGAAAAGTAAGCACTCTGATCTACCACCTTCTGGGGAGAGTGTTAACTGATACCACTTTCTAGAAGGAAACTTGACAATACATATCAAAAGACCTAAAGCATGCCACATTCTATAGTCAGGTGACTCTGGTTGGAATGCAGCCCAAGGAAATAACTTGTTTTGTACATCGATTTTTAGGCAGTAGGATGTTTATGACAGCCGAGTATAATAGCAAAGAAAAAAAATGGACATCAAAGCCTAAAGTAAGCGATGGCATGTTAGGACCATGGACCCACGTGTGCCATTAAAACAGAAATTGAAGGACCACCTTTAGTATCATAGGAAAACATCTGTAAGAGATTGAATAAACACAGAGCCCAAAATAAGTACAATACCACATAAACCTACTTCAAACGTTTAATCTCGGGGGGTGGGGTGGAAACTGCCTGGTCGGTGAGATTACAGAGGGTTTTTTTTTTTTTGGTTGGTCATTCGTTTCTGGTGTGGACATTCTATAAGTTCTGGGCATGTATTTTTATAATTGGATGGGAATAATAAAGGTCATTTTAAGCCAAACAGGAAAAAGAAAGAGGAAAGAAAGTACTTTAGAGTAATGAAGATGTTCCAGTTAAGATCCTTCAAAAATTAACATCCCAAAGACAGAGTACCGTTCCAGTCCCCTGGGAGTATGATACTGTCACGACAGCTGAGATCAGCGGGTCTTGGCTAGCACCTACTGTGCACCAGGAATGTGTTGTTCCTGCAGCACGTACAGAGACGAGATCCCAGAGGACCTGTTTTTCTTCTCTCTCCTTCCCAGTCGGTATTATCTGATCAGAGGACCTTTCTCAGGGCTGTACGTGTCCCCAGCCCAGGAATGTGCTTCCTGTCTGCAGTGTTTCTTGCACTGGCTTCCTCCCTCCCTCCCCACCCTTCTCTAACTTCCTTTCTCCGAGGAAGAGCCAGGACTCACAGTCCTCTGTTGGCTCAGGTCTCCTGCTCTCTTCTTGCTTCTCTACGGAACTGATCAGGAACGCTGTCATCGGCAGGACCGTGTCATCGCGGGGCACTCTGCCGTGCCTGGAGGGTGAACTTCCCTTCCTGCCTGCAGGTTCCTCTTCTGACCCTTTCCTTCCCTCCCGCTAAATGTCTTCTGGTTGCCCACCCCTTCCTCCATCCGAGGGCCCAGAATGGCCCCATGCACGGTGACTCATGTCAATCACATTCTTGTTGGCACTTTCATATGCAACCCCCACCATCCTTCTTCTCCCTCTGCTGTGCTCACTTTGCTGGGTCCCTTCCCCGGTTAGATCAAATATTTAACATTATAGTAATATTTAAAACATTATTGAGCACCTGTTCGAATCAGTAAAGAGCCAGGATATCCAGATCTCATCCTTTTTCAAAAACTGCTTTTCTGTAAGTGTAGAAGGGTGGGAGGTAGCTCCGGTCAGTGCAGTAGCCTAGGGTGGAGAGTGGGACAGGTCCGGATTAGAGTCCCCGTGTGACCACCTGGGACAGATTACTTCTCTGACTTCTAGTTACCCCATCTGTGAAAGGGAGTGACTGTACCTCTTAGGAAAAAAGTGCCCCGTAAACTGATAAGAGCTCAAAGGTTAGGAAGGCAAACCCTCGTGCAGGCGTGAGCTCCAGCCCCTCAGAAACAGCTCACCCGCACCCTCCCCCCTCCGTCCTGGGCTTCCTGACTGACAGGTCTTGTGACTTGTCTTCCTTTGTATGGGTGTATTGAAACTGCGCCTTCAATCACAACAACCCTGGTTTTCCTGTCCCCCAGAGCGGGGAACCCAGACATGGGGGAAGGTGCTTGCCTACCCTCCCTTGGCCGGTCATCATCTGCGTGACTGTAACCTGATCCACCAGCTCCGGCTTCCCAGCACAGAGATGCATTCTGTCCCCCCACCCCCTTGGATTCGGGTTCGCCTGTGTTTGCTCTGAGCAGCAGGTACACGGCAGATGTGTTCTGTGAGACTTCCCGTGCTGGCTTCCAAGAAGCCGCCCAGCTCCCATCTGACCCTCTTGATCTGTTTCTTTTGGGGAAAGCCGGAAACTCACGCCATCCGCAAGGAGAGAGGCATCAGACCACCCCCAGCCCCCAGCCCCACCGTCCATCCCAGGCAGTGGCAGACTCGCCCCCTGAGAGCTGAAGGCAGCAGCCTTAGCCACCAGCTGCGTCCAGCTTAGGAAGGACCCACCTCGGGAACCACTGAGGAAGCCCGTCAGCCCATGAGAACAAGGGGAGATGATAAATCATCCTGGACGGCAAGCTTTGGAGCTCTTTGCAATGGGCACTAGATAACGGGGACCAGAATATTTTTCATCATGCCTCAGAAAATCGTCCTTATTAGACTCCATTGGAAGAAGTTTGCACTGAAGCTCGATGCCAAGGAGGCGGGATGGACTGGTTGTCCCTCCGGCATCCACTCACTTCTGATGAGTGCTGTGAGTTTTACGGTCCAAGTTGCATTGTTTCACGTTGGCTAGACCAGAAAGCTCAGAGCCATAGACGGCCCTTTTCCAAAATGGCATATAGGGGATCTTTTGCAAGATGGTTCATTTTGTATCTATTTTGTGGCCTCTCTGGGTTTCTTTCCCCCTTTTTTTAAGCCCCCGTTTTCATGCTAACTTAAACTTTCCATATCCCTGTAAGCTTTCTTAAATCATTTCTGTGAAAAGGTAGGGTGTAATTCATCTAAATAAATACAGTATTTTCCAGGAAGTGCATTGGACATACAAAGAGGTCACAAAGTTGAATGAGGCAAAGATTCCTACAGAAACGACTCTCTTGGATGTTATATAACCCTCATGATAGCAATGACAGGAGAAATGTAGAAAGTTCTCCAAGAACGCAGAATAATTTGCTGCCGTGCGGGGCTGGGGGTAGACACCTGCTCTGAGCTGGGCTTTGAAGGACCAAAGCGTCATTCGGAGCCGGAGTACGGTACTGAGAGTGCGTGAGATAAATCCCTCCTCTACTGCCCGGGATCCATCCCCTCCAGGATTAATCTAGAAACTGTCTAGTCTCCTCTATCAGCTTTCACTTCTCCCGTGCCCTGGAGTCTTTCCTTTAGTTGATAAGGATTTCCAGGTTTCCCCACCTTGTAAACAAATAAACAAGCCCTCAGCTTGCGGCTCCCTCCTACCCCTCAGGCTTCTGTGCCTCTGGGCCCCTCACTGCCAAGGTTTCGGAGAGGGGTTGATGCGCACGACCTCCACGGCGTCCATAGTCGGTAACCCCATCGCCCAGCAGTTCTCTCACTGTCCACCCGTTAAAACTGTCTGAGTGTTTCTTTAAATTTCCAGAGCCCAGGTCACACCCCAGAGTGACCGTCACAGTCTCTGGGGGCAGGGCCCGGGAGTTCGTCTGTCCCCCAGGACGTCCAGTTTCTGTCAGGAGTCCGTTTCCTCCACGGCCAGAGGTCACAGGACTCCCTCCGGGCTAAATCCAATGTTACCCTCTTACTCTATCCTGCCTCGTTCCCACCGCGCTGGAAGTCGTTGGCCACCAGCTAAGGACAGAGTGCAAGCATCCAAAACCTCCCCTGGCGGGGCCGCTCGCCACAATAGCGCACGGGGCCGGGGCCGTCCTGGGTTTGGGGGGACAGAAGCGTCTGCGCTGGGGCAGGGCTCGGAACCCGGAGACGATGCCCGTTCCGTGACCTGGAAGGGGCCCCAGGAGGGTGGACCAGCTTCCAACCCCAGGGGAACATCCTGGGAGGCAGGCCGGACGTGTCTGTTCACTCAGCACCCATGCTGTTCCCCGTGCAGCCGGCACGGGGACGCGCTGATGCAGGCAAACAGGGAAGGCTGGGGGGCGCCCCGGGCCTGCTCGGTCTCCACCCCGGGAAAGGCTCTGCAGGGAGGGTGCGTCCTGGGCCAGAGGAAGGATCCAGAGCTTGTAAGGACTCGCCGTGTAAAGGGCAAGCGGGACGCCGGCCAGAACCTGGAGGGAGAGAACTCCCATTTGTGGAGCCCCATCTCTGTCCCAGGCAGTAAATAGGACATTGTCCGGTCGCCGTCCCCAGGAAACAGACTGTGTCCCTGAGACAGATAAGCCTGTAGGAAGTTTACCAGGCAGAGCTCTTGGCATGGGCCCCCGTGAGAGGGAGGGAGACACGAATGGGCAGAAGGGAAGCCAGTGGGCGAGGTGGGCTCGAGGAGGGCCTCCGGCCTGCCCGGGATCTCTGACGAGCAGAGGGCCTGAACTACTTCTCGGTAGTCGCACAGCTCGTGCATCTCAGGGAACAAAGCCTTGCTCGGGCCTTCTCAGCTCCTGGATACAGGGTGGTATCACCTCCAAGGGTGTGAAAACTGGCTTTTGGGGGCGAAACAATGCTAGCTAATGCTGTGGTCTGTAGCTCTCCAAAGGGCCCAGAACATGACAAATATATACTATTACTTGTGCTATTAAAATTTCCTGGGTGAAATAACTAGGGGGGAAATGTCTAAAAAGACTTGGGGGGGCAGTAATCCACAAAGGCTGGGAAGCACTGCCCCAGGAGGGACTCGGGGTGTTAAGAGGCATGACATGAAATCAGATCATACATATTAGGACTAAATTATGGAGGAATTAGAAAACGTCAGGGCAGACAGTGGGGACCCAGCCGGGACTTTCCATCAGAGTAGTAGCGTATGTTTTAGAAACGTACCGGGAGTGGCGGCCTGAAGGATGGGTCGGACAGGGACGATGAAGGCGAGGGGAGGCCATCGCCGTGCACCAATGGGAGATGAGGAGAGTCAGAGCCTGCCATTGACCTAACCTTAAATCCGTGATGATTTCATCTAGAGATTCTTGACTCATTAACTCGTCACGGGCTCTATATCCACATCAGGCCACATTCTGGGGTTCTGAGGGATCAGGAATTCCGGTGGGGCTCTGCTCAGCTCACGCCTGCGCACGGATTGTCGTGCTGGGCGATGGAGGGTGAACAGGAGAAGAGACGTAGGACTCTATTTTGTTTCCAGGGAAAGGGAGTTTCTTTTCTGAGACAGAGGAGACTTGGTCTTTTTGCAGGCAGGGAGGAAGGACACAGTGAGAAAAAACTGAAGACACCGAAGGGGAGACTGACAGAGCGAGAGGAGAGGGGGGGACGGCAGAGAATCCAAAGCACGAGGAGAGGGCCAGCATTGGCCAAAGACAGTATGTCGCCCGCGAGGTTGCTGTAAGTGGGGGTGGGAAGGTAAAGACTTGAAGAGGACGCGGAGGGAAGCTGGAGGGGTTCTCTAGCTGGTCCAGGAGCTGCATGCATGGTTCTCTGAGGGGAGGACGAGCAGGGGACAGGGTTGGGAGGGCTATCACGGAAAGCTAAGGTTTGAAATGCTTCCTTGAAGCATGTGACAGTGTGTGACTGTATGTTGAGCAGCAGTGAGGACCCGGCTGAGGCTCCAGGAAGCCACTCATTGAGAAAGGAACGTGGCTGAGTCATGAAGTTCAGCAAACCAGCCTGAGCTTTACAAAGGAAATCTCGGGACAGGTTCTTTGTCTTTGAAATTACTCATCTAATTAAGAAAAGCAAAACCTAAGCATCACGTCCACCATTAAATCAAGGGGAGAAAGAAACAGCACACGATTCAACATTTGGTTGGTCATATTCAGTGCCAAAAAATATTCCTAACAAATGCAGCCTTGCAGTCAAATAATCGCCAGATCTGCGAACATGAAATCGACATTCAATGAATGAAGGAAATCTTGAGAGACTTGAGAGGGGCGATTGTGTTCTCCAGTCAGATACGGCATGGCAGAGGGGTATCCCGTCCGTCCGGGTTCTGCCATAGATTCGGGGATGGCTGGCAGAATATTCCGTATCCCCGTGCGGTGCTATGCCCATTGAACTGGGCGTGACTGCAGGAGCTCTTGGGACCCACACAGTACTTGTGTAGGGTTACTGCAGTCCGAGTGCCAATCGTACCCATTCATGAACACAATGTGTCAGAAACTCTGCGGCAGGGTCCGTGCTCTTTCTAGGGAGGGCACGAGTGGGGAGAAGAGAGTGGGACCCTACATTTGTGTTTCAGATGCCAACAACCCTCCCTTCCCTGCCCCAAGCTCCACTGTCCAGTCGGAAGATGCGGAAGATCCAGGACCTACTGGAAATCTCTTAGACCCAGGACAGAAAGGACCAAAGATGCCAGAGCTAGCTTAGCGTAACGGAGGGGGAGCCTTGTGACAGCTCTTGGCTGGATGTGCCGGTGGCGCCGGGACTGTGGGTTCCAGACGCCCCCCCTGCTCTGCTTGGGCGAGTGCAGTCTTCAGAACTTTGAGCTGAAAAGAGTATGTTTTTGCCGTTAGTCTAGAGTCTTCGTGTCCCGTGGCCCTACACGACCTTACCCAGCGGACCTTGGCCTTGGTTTGAATGCTTAACCAGCACAGAGCTGCCCCACTGATGTGGGGCGGAAACTCTCCGGGGTTGTCCTGGGAGCACTGGTCCATGCTGTTTTCTCCATCTGGAAGAGCCAGAGAACAGGAACATCTGGTATCCCAAGTATGTTGAAAGATTTAGATTAAGGCAACCCACATACAATATGATTAAAGAGCACTGTGAAAATGTCAAATGCTATAAATATGGATAATATAATGATAACTGAGAGGCAGCTTGGTTAATTGAGGCCAGTCCCCAGAGCTCTCCTGTAATTATGGGATGCTTGTGTCAGATCTGCCCAGAAGCATGGCAGGGACCTCTTATGCAAACAGGCAGGTCACATAATTTGCATCTCATTAATTTCTCAGGTGCAGCTTAAACCCAGGGGACAGCGAGACGCTTCCTACCAGTTTTGACAAGTCAAGAGGATTTCTTGCCCTGAGCACTATCTGTGTGCTGTGTGACCTCAGCCATGGACCCACAGCTCTGAAACGTGGGAACCACAGATCTATCTGAGTGTGAGGGTCCAGGGAAAGCTTAGATGCCGAAGAAACACAAAACCTCAGGGAAGAGGGGTAAACACCTTCAAGGTCAACATTCCTAAATGAATAACTGGGACTTCAGTGTTTACAATAACATTACCTTCTGTAGATGTGTTACTAGACCCTCCCTTTCTGCATTCCAACACCATCTCGATGTGTTCCCAAGTCCCCCAGGAAGGCAATGATGTTCTTAATTGGGCAGCCTGGAACCCAACCCATACAGATCTATTTATTTTAAAAAAACGTTGCTGAGGAGTGAGTCTGGACAGGCCTGGAGTTGACCTTTGTGCCCACACCACAGTGTACTGCAGACCTACGTGCAGACGACTTCATTGTGGACTTCATTGTGGGGCCTTTCCCCACATCTTCTGTTCACTTCCTAGGCTTCCCCGAGGGATCCCGGGTCCCTTCTACTCAGTACTGCATCTAAGCTCAGTTTCTCCCCCGATCCCCACCCTCCAAAGCCAGAACCTCGTCCCATGTTCCCACTGAGGTGGAAATTGTCCAGAAACCAGAGCCCAAAGTTTTGGTATTATCTTACATTTTTTTCCTTTTCTACCCTCTATCTCCAGGTAATGTGGGCTTTTCCAGCTCCAATTTCTGACATTAAATCTACCCCCACCTTAATCCAAATTATGATCCTTTCTTGCCTAGATTTCTTAGTTTCTAGGCTCTGGAAACTTAATTCCTAATGTCCATTAAATTTGACCACAACCTCCCTGCTTTAGTTTCAGAATATAAAATCCTTCAATCATGACCCAGGATACCAGGTAAGGTCTAAATTCCTTCATATGGCCTCTGGGCCCCTTCTTATCTCCCCAACTTCCTCGTTAATCACTCCCTAGTTCACAAGAACCTACTCTCAATCCTTTCTACACTCTCCCCACTAGACTGTAGGCTCCATGAGGGCAGGAATCATGTTTGTCTCAAAAACCATCCCATCCCTGGGGCCTAGGGCCTCGGCCTCAATCCACAGCATGCTTTGTGTGCCTGGAGCTCTATTCCACTTTCCCTTCTAAGTGATCATCTAAAAAAAAAAGTTTGCGCTTTTTAATCCCTGCATTCCCACCCTAAATTCTTATCACACCAAGTCACCTTCTCCTTGTGAGCCTGTACTGACTACAGTCTGTCGTGACCTCAGATCACATTGCTGCCCATCAAGTGTGTGCTGCTGTGTAGACAGCCTGGGCCATGTGCATCCTTTCCGTGCCCCTTCCCGGTCCCTTTCCCGGGTGCGTGGTGAGGCTCCTACTGTGTAAGTCCCACCTGACCTCCACAGCAACTGGCTTCCCAGGTCTGTCTGGGCGTCTGCCTCCCTCTTGTTCGAATCCAGTCTGAAGTCCTGCTGATCAGGTCACACTGCTCCCAGGACATCAACATCCTTCCCAACCCTCCCAGGGGGCATTCTTTCCTTAGTTCAGGGGCAGGGAGCTGTTTCAAAGAATGATGGTGTTGGGCTTGTTTGCAGTGTTATTTAGAGACATTAGCAGTCAGATTTCTTCTTTATGGCGACCAAAGTACTCCGGCTCTCATTCCAAGTATCCCTCCTCTTTGAGACCATCAATCAAGAAAGGGAGAGTTTGACACGTCCTCCCACCGATATGCACCTTCATCCCCAAACCAAGAGGAGAGACCCATGAAGAGACCAGTCCCTCACTGCACTTGGCCTTGGATCCTGATTCTCACATGTTTACAGAAGAACCCCGATCATGGGTGACATAGAAATTCCACTTTATTTTTGAACATCTAATGACATAGTTTATTTGGTTCTTTTATGTACTCTCTGTTAAAAGAATCACTAGTCTATCATGATTTGAGACACATATTATTCAGAGTATAATGAGAAAAATGTCTTGCTATTTGCTGTCAAATAAGAAGAAAAGATAGATTTTTAAAAAATCAGATCAATACCCTCTAATTCCATCCATGTCATTGTAAATTGCAAGATTTCATTTTTGATGGCTGACTAATATTCCACTGTATATATACGCCACATCTTCTTTATCCATTCGTCTGTCAATGGGCATCTGGAAGGTATGATGCTAAGTGAAATAAGTCAACCAGAGAAAGACAACTGTCCTATGATCTCACTGATATGTGGAATTTAAGAAACAAAACAGAGGATTATAGGGCAAGAGAAGAAAAAAAATGACCCAAGACAAAACCAGAGATGGAGACAAACAATAACAGGCTCTTAACTCTAGGAAACAAATTGAGGGTTTCTGGAGGGGAGGGGCCTGGAGGGATGGAGTAGCTGGGTGACGGGCACTCAGGAGGGCGTGTGAGATAAGGAGCCTTGGGTGTTGTTTAAGACCAATGAATTGCAGGCTCGTAGCTCCGAAAATAATAATACATTCTATGTTAATTTGAAAAAAGGAAGAAAAAAGTCAAGACATGTTTTGTTTAAAAAAAAAAGCAGATCAGTGAACTCTGAGAGCAGAGCAGAAAATCCGATCAAATTTGCTTTAGATGCCTGCAGCCTTCAAGCAACGAAGGGACTGAGATGATGTGAGGAAGATGGTGTGATGGGGGAGTGGATCAGTGGCTCTCTCCTTGGCCACGCACCTCTTACCTGCCAGTCCTGGGTGAACACAAACACGCGCCTCCTCTGTTCCTCATCGAGACTGCTAAGCATTGCAATGGAAAACTAGACCGTGTTAGGCAACATCGACTATGTCCTCGGCGCCACCCACGAGTCTTCTCACTCTTTGTTGATGTCCCGTTCCCAAGCCAACCACACCTGGTATTATGTGCAACCCCAGAGCCACAGATCCGGAGAGATGAAGACAGGTGGACCCATGCTCAGAGGCTTGGAGACTCAAAGCCTGCCTTCCGAGGATTCTTGAAAAAATGCCTGGTATTACCCCGAGGCACAGAAGGACTGATGTCTGAAGTCTGATAGTCCTTCAGGAGGGGGTAAGGAGGGGAGCTCAAGCCGGCCAGAGCGGCAGAGAGCAGCATTCAAGGGTCAGTCTAGGGAAGAGCCTCCCAAGAGCTCTCCAGGGATGGAGTGGCTTGCGTCAGGAGACGGTTCCCTCTCCCTGGACCCGACTGTATCGGTCTAACCGTCAGCAGGTGGCTGAACTCGAGTTTTGAGAGCCCTCGTCATCAAGAAAACCTCTTCTGTACTGCAGCCTTCCTGAATATTAAGAGATTCACTCATTACATACAAGAGATAAGCTTCTCATAACTGAGAGTGGGTCTGTGCATGGGGGTCGGCAGGTAAAAACGTGAGAAGGTCACTGCACGTGGTATTGGACGTGCCACACTTGGAGGGGCCGCGAGACAGCCTGTGGGAGGCTGAGCACAGCCTGAGAAGTCAGAGAAGAGTTTCTATCAAGGAGGCGAGTTTTCAGCTCAGTCTTGTCCATTGGCCAACCCGCTCATAAGGAAGAGGGGGCAGGTGGAAAAGCGCACGCGTACAATGGTGCAAATGGAAGAGGCTTGAAGGGCAGTCCAAGACCAGATTTCAAACGGCTGTGATGCCTGATGGTGGTTGGGCAACAGTCGAAGCACAGAACAGTCATTACGCTGGTGTGGTGGGCGGCCGGGAGAGGCGGCGTGAGCTAGCGCGGGCTCTGGAGCGGGAGAGGCTGGGAGGATTCTGAATCAGGGTGTGGAGCAGGGAGTAAGGAGGACGAGGAGGAGCAGATAATATTTCAGAGGTCAAATCCACAAAACAGAGTTGAGTCTGGGGTGGGGAAGCTGACTACAACTCAGAAATTTCTGGCTGGAGCATCCCAGTGGAGGAGGAGTAGACGGGCAGGACGGGGACGTGGTTGGGGCTGATTCTGAGCACATCGAGGCACAGAGGGGTGCCGATCCTCAGAAGTTTGGGCCCAGAGCAGGAGAGAGACACAGTAACAAACCGTCAGACGTCAGCATGGAGGGGGGGCCTCTGCCTGGGACCCCTCCCTCCCTCTTCCCTGGAGACAGAACCCCCTTAACCTAGAAATGGCACTGACTTCCTGCCCCGTAGTCCCGGGCACGAGGTTCTCAAGTCCTCACGTCACCACACGCCCACTGTGGCCTGACCCATGGTGGATCACGACAAATGAATATGATTTCTTTGTGGGATTTTTTTTTTTAATTTAAAGAAAATTTCCAACTTATGGAAAGGTAGGACACATAGCATAACAAAGCCCCAGGCTCTGAATACGGGGCTTCAGCAAGAATCAACTTACGGCCCGTTTCTGTTCTAACTGTGTCTACGCCCTCTCCTCCCATATTATTTTGGCTTGAATTCCAGACATCTGCGGTTTTGCTCTCTGGTACAGGGAGGTGTGGGATGGATGTAAAAGACGGGAATTTCTTGCAGTCATGTTGCGATCATGTTTGAAGCCAGTTTGACATAAAAGAGGATGAAACTGTCCTGAAGAGACATTCGAGAGAAAGAGCCCTGGTAGTCTAGGCATCTGTTTCCCGATGTTCTAGGGGCCTCTTTACTGTTTGGAGGTCCACCCCGTGGATTCTGTGAGCCAAAAATCGCTCTTCCTGCCTTCATCAGGTCGAGTGGGATTTTAGTCCCTGCAACCCAGCTGACTGAGACACAGGTGAGTTCCCGGACTGATGGCCACTATGCCGGCAGGTATTCCCTAAGAACACCCCCCATCCCCCCGTGAACGTCCAGGTCCCCCAGAGCTTCCGTCACTCCGGGATCCCAGGGCGAGCATGACCCATGACGCACGTCCTCTGCTGTCCCACGGCTATGCGGGTGTGCCTGTTGGGGCTCTGCCCAGAGCGGGAACCCCCGAAAACAGGAGCTCACCTATGGCTCTTCTCCCCTCCATCACCCTTCAGCATCACCCACACTGTCAGTTCTCACATCTGCTAACTGAGGGGCGCCTGGAGGGCTCAGTCCTTAAGTATCTGCCTTTGGCTCAGGTCATGATCTCAGGGTCCTGGGATCGAGTCCCACATCGGGCTCCCTGCTCGGCGGGAAGCCTGCTTCTCCCTCTCTCACTCCCCCTGCTTGTGTTCCCTCTCTGGCTGTGTTTCTCTCTGTTATGTAAATAAATAAAATCTGGAAAGAAAGGAAAGAAGGAAGGAAGGGAGGGAGGGAGGGAGGGAGGGAGGGAGGAAAGAGAAAGAAAAGAGACAAAGGATAAGCTGAACGTGTCACCCAGAGTCTGGTGCACGCCTGTGTAGCAACACTTAGGGTGTCGGAAGCAGGTGCGAAGAAAGCCACGAGGTGGGTCCAACCAGGCTTGGAGTTTGGCCGGCCAGATATGAGAGAGGGACAAAGGGCGAAGGGAAGGGACAGTAGGTTAAAGAACTGATTGCAACGGTAGCAAGCGAGGATGCAGGCTGGGGCCGGGTATGGAACGAGGGAGGGGACTCGGAGGACTGACATCGAAGGGTTACTGGAGTGGGTTCCAGAGACAGTAGATCAGGAGAGCAAGGTGCTTGAAACAAAGTTTCCAGCAAAGGAAGAGAGACAGGGTGTGCTAGGTCTAGCCCGCGATGGTGCCAAGGGGCTGCGCTGGGGTGTACGGGATGGCAGGGCCAGCCCTGGATCGCTGGATACGGACGTCAGCGACAGTGAGGGCAGGAGCTCGGGTGGAGAGGAAGACAGAGAGCCAGGGGCCCGGCTCCTTCGTGAATGGGGGAGGAGTGACCCGGAGGTCAGCTGGTGCCTGCGGGGAGGCAGGAGGCTGCTCAGAGGGTGGAGGGAATGAGGGCCGGAGGGGAGGAGTCACACGTGGTTTGGAAAGGGCAACAGGGACCGAATAAGATCTCCGGGCTTCCCTGGCCCACCCCCGTAAGCCCACAGTGGGGCTTGATTTAACCAACGCTTGGTCCTTAAGGATTTACTGGTCAGCAGTAGCCCACTTACGGAGAGAGCCCGAGGGTCCGCCGACTGCTGAATGGATAAACAAGATGTCTCACACATACACACACACACACACACACACGGGACTATTACTCAGACATCAAAAGGAATGAAATCTTGCCATTTGCAACGGTGTGGATAGAGCTAGAGTGCGCTACGCTGACAAAATAAGTCAGAGAGAGACAAATACCACAGGATTTCACTTTAAGAAACAAAACAGATGAACACGTGGGAGGGGGATAAAAAGGAGAGAGAGAGGCAAACCATAAGAGACTCTTAACTATAGAGAAGAAACAGGGTTGATGGGGGGGGGGGGCTAGATGGGGGATGGGCATCCAGGAGGCCGCTGTTGAGATGAGCCCTGGCTGTTGTGTGCGAGCGATGAGTCCCTGAATCCCAGCCCTGAAACCAATGCCACAGTGTATGTGAAGGAACTAAAATTTAAATAAAAATGTTTCAGAAAGAATATATTGCTGACCACAAATAAAGTGGTGACCCTCCGACGTAGGTCGTGTTCCCATTTTACAGATTGGGAAACAGTGAAACGCCTTCATCTGGTGCACGAAGTCTCAGCCAAGTGAGCAACTCAGGTACAGTTGGCTTAAACTGAATTAGTAGCTTTAAGTAAGAGAAAACTTTCATAAGAACTTCCAGATCCTTGAGCGGTTGGTGAGGGAGGAGTTCTCATCACGAAAGCAATGCACGTGTGTCGTAATGTGTGCATACCGGCGAAAGCGCACACGGAAACCAGATCGGAACAGCTGTCAGCTGCCGCTAATACATCCCTATGAATTCCGCAGAGTAGGCCCGTGTGTACACGCACACACAAAGAAGTACATTTCTGCCCCAAGACAATCATATTCATACCATTCTTTGGTTCATCATAATTGATTTAAGCGATCCACCCACTTAGAGACATTTATATTGTTTAAATCACTGGTTTTTTAAATTGTTCCCTGTTTAGTTCCTATGCTACACTTATGGATTTAATCAACTGTTTTATTGCCTTTATCTGAGCTTTTTATTTCTTATGATCTTGGCCATTTGCATTTTTTTAAAAGATTTTATTTTTTGAGTAATCTCCACCCGCAGCATGGGGCTCAAACTCACAACCCTGAGATCAAGTGTTGCAGACTTCCCTGAGCCAGCGTTGCCCTTTTAAAATGTTTTTTAAAAATTCTGTTCATTCTTTCTGCTCGTATTTCTGTTACAAAAGATCAAAATTCATTACATAATCTTGCAAGTTAAAATTACTACCATGCTTTTAATTTAATAACTCAAGACTCCTTCTCAAGTTGTGTCTTACAATTTTTTTCTTCTGGTTAACATGGTCCTTGTGTTCCTCGGTTAGTTGCCAAATGTGGGACTCAATCAAAGCGTCTTCCAACGACTTTCAGACTTCGCTCTCTTCCGTTCCAGAGGGTAGAGGGGTTGGTCAACCTTGCCTCCTCTCTGTATTCACTGTGTGCTAGAAATTCACCCCTGCAGATTTAAACCTGAAATTAACATTTAAATGTATAATTTGCAGCTTAATTTGTGAAATCTAGTGAGCATTCAACCGGAAGGCTTCTCCAACTTTGTTTTGTCTTTTCACATCTTACTGTATTCCCTGTGTGATCCTAAGTTTTCAGGATGTTGATATTCTATTTCCCATGAAAGCACTCCCCGCTATATATCATTCCTGGGGCTCTTCCTCGCTCAGCCTTGTTCATTGCCACTCTGGGATAACCGAGCATCTCAGGTGTAATTCGTTTTCCAATCTCTCTCTCCTTTCTGTGGGCTCCCTACGGAGGTGGACAGAAGGGAACATCAGAGAGTTAAACTGAAGCCCAGAAATTCTCTCTAAACCATGGCACAGGGAAGTGGGCCCCCCGAGAAAGACATCATTGCCCCCCCCTGTGGATTAGACGTGAAGGCAGCTGTGCAGTTGCTGGGCTTTAGGGTCAGGGTACCTGTAAGAAGAGAACCTCAGAAAAGAAGTAAAAAAAAACTGCAAAAACAAATTTTCCCCAGAGGTCATTCGGCTGAGCCCTACACCGTGCCAGGCAGGCTGAGATGCCAGGTCAGCCGGAGGCTGCAGGGCAGAGAGCGGCTTCACAGACGGGGCAGGGCTGAGCAGGCCCAGGGTGTGGGAGCAGCCGGAGGAGAAATGCCGAGTCAGCGCCTGAGCCCTGGGCGGAGGCCCCAGGAGGACCACACCCTCACAGTGAAGGCAGGGTGCTGGGAGAAAGGGCTGCACCCAGCAGCTGCCGTAAGACTGCAGAGACCTGCTCTAACCACGCCTGAAACCAGTGCTCGCGTCTCAACATGACCGGAGCAACCCTTCGGCGATTTCACTACGGCAAGAACAGAACCTAAGCTTCTCTAGAGGAATTGGGTAATCCAGGGCCTCTGTCCTCTGCCGTGTACGGTATTTGGCATAAGATAAAATCATCAGACATGCAAAGGGGCAGGGTTAAAGGGACCAGTGATCAAGAAATAAGACAGTCCTTAGAAGAGGGCTCTGAGATGGCCATGATGGTGGAGATGGTAGAAGGCAGGGTTCCTTTTGATCTCCCTATATTTTTAAAGATTTTATTTATTTATTTGACAGAGAGAGAGATCACAAGCAGACAGAGAGGCAGGCAGAGGGAGAGGAGGAAGCAGGCTCCCCGCTGAGCAGAGAGCCCCATGCGGGCGTCGATCCCAGGACCCTGAGATCACGACCTGAGCCAAAGGCAGAGGCTTAACCCTCTGAGCCACCCAGGCACCCCTCTTTTGATCTATATTTTTTGGAAAATAGAGGGAAAATGGATCAAAAGAATGGACATTTCTATAGAGAACTAAAATATTTTTTAATTTTTTAAAAGATCTTATTAATTTATTTGAGAGAGAGAATGCACATGTGAGCAGGGGGCGCTGACCGAGGAGCCCCTCGTGGGACTCGATCCCACGACCCTGATATCATGACCTGAGCTGAAGGCAGATGCTTAACTGACTGAGCTACCCAGGCGCCCTTAAAATACATTTTTGAAGAACATTCTAGAAATATGAAACATCACATCTGGAGTTGGTACTTATTAGAATGGCTTGCAGGACAAGGAGAAGAGCAGGGAACAGAATTAAGTGCAGGTGGAGGCAAATCGATGGAAAGTACCAGGACTGACGAACGGAACGGAGTGGGGAAAGGAGGAGAAAGTTTCCTCTTGTCTCTCTGTTCTCCAAGACAGCCCTGCTCAGTAAAGATCTCCAGGCTCGTTACCAATCGCAACTTGTATGTCTTCAAGGTTGAGTGTTCCTCCTTCCCAGCTCTGAACTGTACAGACTGAAGTCCAGAAGGACTGACCCCGTGCCCTGTCCTTCTGCCTCCCCTCACACATCTTGCTAACCGGTCTCTGCTCTCCAGAGCTAGAGCATGGCAGCTTGGAGGGGAGAACACGGACAGGAGAAATCTCTATGGGTCAACAACCATTGACAGGGCTGGATGGTTACACTTTCTCTGTTGTGGCATTTAAAGGGGCTCCTCAAACCCCCCGTGTCCCCCATCTCCCGGCTGCGCATCTTCTCCCGGCTGGTTGCTTACAGCTTCCTTAGCCCCTGGGAGTCCTGTGGTCCCTTCCCTATTGGACTCACCATGGACCAGGACCTAAGAAGATCCTGACCTGACTCTCTCTTTCCCTCTTGCTACCAGAAACACTCAGCTGTTTTTTGGTCCCGGAGTAATCTGGGAGGGCGTCAGATCCCAAAGCCCGGTGGCCAGAGCGGCCTCGCCAGTGTCCTAGGTCAGACCCCTCAGCTGCCAGCCGAGCTTCAGTCCATCGCTTCCTGGAACTTCTAGACACATGCCTAGACCTCCAGTGGCCCCTTCCGAGCCCATTTCCTTCGGTTTGAGCTGAGGACCAGGCTCCCCGGACACCCCAGTCTCTCCAAACTCTTTCTGGAATTTTCTGGAGCCTGGAGGTTGGTGGTTGCCTAGGCTCATAGAATCCTTTACAGATGCAGGTGGTGGTCTCCCATCTCACTTTGGGCTGGCCCAGGGTTGTACGGAAAAGGGTTAACTCAGCCCCTGGGAGAGTCATGCTTGTACATTCTGAAGAAAGGACTGGCCCTCCTCAGACGTCTCCTATGACGAGACCTGTGAGTCCCTGGAATGTTCTGCCTGATAAGAGTATGGTGGCACACCTGGGAACTTGGCCACACTACACAGCTTCCTGTTAACAGTGGGATCTATGATGAGGGCCTCGGGCCACACAGTATCTCTTTGACCTCTGCGGACCCAGAGACTGTAGCTGAGGTCAGCCGAGCAGGTGCTCCGTGACCACATGACCCACCCCGGAAAAGCCGCGGACACCGGCATGCGGGGAGCTTCCCGGTGGGGGGACGTTGTGCGTACTGTCACACCTCACTGCACAGAGAATTAGGTGCTATCCGTACAGCTCTGTCGGGAGGGGCCAAAGGAAGGTCGTTCCCGGTTGCCCGTACTCTGTCCTCCATCCCTGTCCCTCTGCTGACGTCGTGCTCTGTCCGGCCATACCGCACGGTGTGCATGGCGGCTTCCCGGAGTTCTGTGCATCCTTCCGCGTCGGGGCCTCTGAGAACATTCCGGAAACCCCGACACGGAGACCAACAGTAAAACTACGATTGTCACAACACAGCTGCGGTATTAAGAAAATCTCAAACCCCCAGAAAATCACAGAGGCGAATATCATGAACCCCCATGTGCCCATCATGCAGAATAAATAAATGCATTTTGTCACGTTTGCTTCACCTCTTCGTTTTCTTTTTTTGATTAAGAAATAAAAGCAACGAGACACGAATCAGATTTCCCCAGAATCCACCCCGGCCCTGGTCCCCGTGGCAATCCCGACTCTTAGGCTGGTGCACAGTCCTCCTTCCTGGGCGTTTATGGTTTTTCTTGTACATGGACATCCCCCTGACAGAGACGTCTAGCTCTCAAGCACGGAGGCCTTGCTATCTTTGTTGTGTCATTTCAGTTCTGACAACTTGGTGAAATGCACATTCTTAACCTAATTTCACTTTGTAAGTACTATGTAATACTTAGTATTTACGAAGTGCCAGGCGCCGGTGCTGAGGACACAACGGGGTCGCCCTGCTACTCTCGTGGGATCCTGTAGCCTGGCAAAAATAGTGACGGGAAAGCTTGCTGAATTCAGTACACGTTGTCCGAGTGGTCCTTCCCCCGTACTCAGCATGTCCCCAGCGTCGGGGGCTTTGTCCAAGGCGGACACGGCGGGGGGAGCATCAGGGTCTCGGGCGGGGTCGGGCACAGTGCTCTGTGTAAGGGCCGGTCACACCTCGCCGTGTCTGAATACAGGCGGTGAGTCTAGGTGGGACCGCTTTCTTGGTCCTTGACTTGCCTTGATGAGTCTCTGTTTCTCCATCGTGGTTTCCCGACCTCTAAGATGAGGTGGCTTGAGAAAGACGAGGCCACCTTGGAGGGCCATGCCGACCTCACATTCTAGGCCTTGACAGCTCTGCGGGCCTCAAAACAGCAACGAGAACCAGGAAATCCCACGACGCTCTACGAGGAGTGAGAGATGAGGGTGACACACAGACAGGTGACTGGGTCTCAGAGTGAATGGTCTTCCCTGGAACATCAGGGAATGTCAGGAATATTGTTTGTGATGATGTAAAGGCAAAAAAACGACCCTGGTACACGGAATATGCCACGATGATTCTTTCCATGCTGCTGTGAACAAAATCAGTTGTTTTCTACTAACATTCGTCCGGTGACCCTGACTGAGCACTCTCACGTGCCAGGCCATTTGTCATGGACTGAGAAAGGAGAAAGGGATGGGGTAAAAGAGAGGCACAGGCAGAATGCAAAGGAAGCCCATGTGTGGAAAACTTCCCAGGCTGGAAGCATCATAGAAGGCTTCCTGGAGAAGGTGGCAGAGCAAACTGACTCCTCAGATATTTATAATTAACTACTATGTACTTTTGAGCCCACTCGGGTCCATGCCCCGCACAGCCTGAAGGCCAAGGGGCACCATGATGAGAACAACAACGTCAGACTCCGTGTCCGCAGAGTTCCCACCAAGTGTGGGTCACCTAGTGTGTGACGGGGGTGAGCGGAGGTGCTCCAGCTGGGGGAGGGACTGCTCGCCACCTTAAGGAGGGGCTTGTGAAGGCTTCCTGGAGATAGCGCCCGTCCTGTGCCGGAAGGACGTACTGGATCGTGGAAGCAGACAGTGAAAAGAAAGGCACTCTTTGTGCAGCCCGAAGCACATGCAAAGGCACGGGGGCAGGAGGGAGGGTCCTCAGTCGATCTCCCCAGAGAGACGGGGTGTGACAGAAAGTGACTCAGGGAATGCTGGGGTTCTCTTTGAGAAGAGCTGAGGGGCTCCTGAACACGGACAGCCTCTTGGCAAAGTGAACTAGTAGAATAAAACCCAGGTGAGAACAGCGGGCAGAGACTGGGGGCAGGAGCATCGGAAGCCTCATCGTTCTCACGAGACAGCCGTCCCTCACGCGTGATCTAAAGACTCATCTTGGGAAAAGAGGAGAGGAAATGGGACTTAGCACGTATGGGACGATTGAGTTTTCCACTTTCTCCTGACTCAGAGCTCCCTTCTCTGCTGGGGAGCCCCCAGCCACAGCAGAGGAGACTGACGAGGCTGCACACAGACGGCGTCCCCGAAGGGCGGTCGCGGACAGAGCCTTCCTCAGGACCCGCGCCAGCTGATGTCACAGTGAAGTCAGACTCTGACTCATCAGGTTCTGTTAACGATCGGACGAGGGGGAAGCTGGGGAAGGTTAAGGAAAGTGGAGATTACGACTTGTTCCAGGCACAGAGGCCATGCCCAGCCCCGGCTGCCTGTGCTCGCCCGCAGGACCGAGGGAGGACGCTCGTGGAAGTGGCTCTTTCTGGGCCAATCCCGGGATCTCTCCGGATGACGGCGGCCTTGGACCGTGCTGCCATCCCAGTCCAGAGTCACGGAGCAGAACGGCCTCTCGGGGGGTCTGGCTCGGCCACTCTGAGCTTCACCCGCAGGGCAGACCCGCCGCA
>PITA01023760.1:0-27321 GCA_004023965.1 Spilogale gracilis
AAAAATGTCTGTTTTGTTTATTTTGGATCCCAGTTATTATATATTTTTTATTTTTCAAAAAAACCCCTAGAAGTAGCAGTACATGATTTTTAAAAATTTATAATCACGGGTACCTGGGTGGATCAGTTTGTTGGGCATCTGCCTTCGGCTCAGGTCATGATCTCAGGGTCCCACGTTGGGCTCCCTGCTCGGCGGGAAGCTTGCTTCTCCCTCTCTCACTGCCATGCGCTTGTGTTCCCTTTCTGGCTGTCTCTCTCTCTTTCTGTCAATTAAATAAATAGATAAAATCTTTTAAAAAATTAAAAAAATAAAAATTTGTAATCAATAAGCATAAAATTTATCTGTATGCTGAAGGCAACTAATAGTTGGCTCTAGAGTATATGAGTTGTATGCATGTGTTGAGGGAGGGTTTATATATTTTTGTTTTTTTGAGGGGGAGTTTAAAAAACTTTTCCATATCCCCAGTTTTGTAGTTCTCTTTACTGCCTTCATAAGATTTTTAATGCTTAAGCAAGCATCTGAAACATGGGGTGCCTGGGTGGCTCAGTCATTAAGCATCTGCCTTTGGCTCAGGTCATGATCCTGGAGTCCCAGGATCGAGTCCCACATCAGGCTCCCTTCTTGGTGGGAAGCCTGCTTCTCGCTCTCTTACTCCCCCTGCTTGTGTTCCCTCTGTAGTTGTGTTTCTCTCTATCAAATAAATAAGTAAAATTTAAAAAAATCCAAAATATGTTGTCAGTTCCTCTTATAAAAAGTGAGAATTAATTAAGATACACAGCAAGGCTCTTTCTTTTATACCATTACTTTGGAAGTTATTAATAAAGGATTCAATAAATGAAAGTAATCATGCTCAGCTAATTTCTGTTCAAATTAGTACTATTAATTTGACAAAGATCTGTAGTTATAGTTTTAGTCCTGATCTTAGTGAGAGCAGGCAGTGAGATATGTCACTTAAAAGTTTACATTTATTAAAAAATATATGCATATATGTACGTGTGTACATATGTGTGTTTCTGTATATATATATATATATATATATATATATATATATAAAACATCTCATTTGACTTGATGGTTATATTAATGATTTAGCTTTGTGTGGAACCTAGGACAAGGGACAAAAATAAAGCAAATATCCAGATTGCATAGTTCTAAGAGCTAAATTGGAAATTTCCAACCTCAATCATCTTTATAAGTCTTTATGAAATCAGTAGCAACAAAATAATTCAATTTGCTACCGAAAAGTTTGACTGTTAAGCTCTAAAAGTTAAGATTCTTCCTCTTTACTGCTGTCTTAATAGTTTTTTAAATGAAAACACAGACTTAAAAGATTCATAGAAGTATAGATCCCATACTTCACACCTTTTTGTTTTGGTAATGTTCATTATTAATTGGACTCACAGATTCCTCATCTTATGATTGCTGTGGGATAAAATTAATTTTAAAGTATAGTTTATCACAGTGTTACGACTTTAATAATTTTTATTCTTTGCCACCACAGACACACACAAAAAAGCCCAGAGTGTTTGAGAACTTTCTGTTTAGAGAGTGTAGTATCTAGAGTAATCGCACTATAATTTCAAAGGCATGGACACATCCCCACATACTGGTCAAGAACCACATTACATGTGATTTTTCAGGGTTATGTGTATTTGAATGCAAGTTGAATTTCTGAAATTAGGGGATGAAAAGCAAACACAAAGAAATTATATTATAGAGAGTTATAAAAAGAAAGCATTTAAAAATGTTTCAGGTATTCATAATAGGAACATTCACTACTGTTTCACACTAGTATACTAAGAAAGAAATTGAAGCCAAATGTACATTTGGGGCAGTAAAGGAGGTTAGCATAATTGCAAGAATGAAGCTGAGATTCTATAATAAATATTCAGATTACTTTTTATGTTGAGATTAAAAGGCATATAGCATAACATAATATTATTAATAAAATTATTTTGCTTGCATCTATTAAAAAGAAGGGACAACATTTTCTTCTGTGATTTCTCATTTACATGGCAGGAGAGTTTTTTTTTTTCCCCCCATTTCACCTACTTTGGGCTAGATCCATACATACCTAGAATAACAGAAGAAAGATTTTTTTATAATTTAATTCCAAAGAAAATAAAACTGTTATGGGCTGAATTGTGTCCTTCTAAATTCATATGCTAAAGTACTAACCACCAGTACCTCAGAATATGACCATATTTGGAGATAGGGCTTTAAAGAAGTAATTAAAGTAAACTGAGTTTAAATGAGTGAGCAACAACCCAATAAGGACACAGAGAACACACGGACCATGGAATGGCCATGTGATCATCCAGGGAGATGGAAGCCATCTGTAAACCAAGGCAGGCCTCAGAAGAAACCAAACTTTCCCACACCACAACGTCTGACTTCTAGCCGCCATAATTTAGAGAAAATATTTTTCATTTGTTTATGCCACCTAGTCTGTGATACTTTGTTATGGCAGCCCTACAAAATGAATACAGAAACACATTCTTGATTTTTCAAACTTAAGGTCAAAACAAAACACAGTTTCTCCTAGTTAAAATGCATCATCCCTCTTCCCTACCAGCTTACCTCAATTTTGTAAATGTCCTCAAGTCAGAAAACTGCCAGTGATCACCTAGCATTGCTCCCATTCTCTGATCGCCTAGAAACCATCCATCACAACCCTGTTTAGTCCTATCCCAAAGTATATTTTGAATTTATCTTCTTCACTTCACCCCCATCATAACCATTCTAGTCCCCACCACTTTTAATCCACTTGGATTATCGCAAAATCCTAAACAACTTCTTCCATTTCACCCGCCTCTACTTTAGCAGTCTTATCCAGTTCAGCAGCAAAAGTAATCTTTTTAACACTTATAATTGTTGCCCCCCTCTTTGCTTAAACCCCTCTTGAGCAGTAATTGCGATAAAACCCCTTAATATAACCTATTTGATCCAGCCTCTGGCTATCTATCACCAGACGTAAGTGCACCCGTGAACACCATCTACACTAATTTTCTTTCAATTCCTGGAAAATGCCAAGTTCTTTCCTGGCTCAAAGGCTTCACTTTGCTCCCTCCACTTAGAATGTTTTCTCATCCCTCCATTCCTGCGGCTTGACTCTTTCCTTTGTTTTCAGTTTTAATAGCAATTCCTCCATTGAGGACTTCACTGTCCATTCTATTTCAATGACTTACTCTTTTCTCCATTTCTGCCTCTTTTTTTATTTCCTTAGTATTTATTATAGTTTGAAGTACTTTTATTTGGTGCCTACTTGTTTCATATAGATAGAGATATATGTATACATATATTTATTACTAGAAGTGGGAAGACAGCATAAGAGTAGGTGTTCAGTAAAGATTTGTTGAAGAATCTTATAGAAGATCTGCTTGGGTCGCCTTGGGTGGCTCAGTTGGTTAAGGATCTGCCTTCGACTCAGGTCGTGATCACAGGGTCCTAGGATAAGCCCCATATCAGGCTCCCAGCTCAGCAGGAAGCCTGCTTTTCCCTCTCCCCCTGCTGCTACCCCTACTTGTGCTCTCTCTCTCTCCTCTCCCTGTTTGCCTCTCTAGCTGTTTCTCTCTGTCAAATAAATAAATAAAATCTTAAATAAAAAGAATAATATCTGCCTGCCTTATGTTCATTTCAGGCTGAAGCTGTAATACTAGGTCAGACTAAGGAGATAACCATTGGGCCTATAAGACTGGATGAAAAGAGCAGAACTCTCCAGATGGAGGGACTCACTGAGGGACAGAAGAAAATGTGGGTGTGTAACTGCTTGATTGAAGACTCTAAACTTGGAAAGCAGGAGTGGGGAAAATAACTAGAGGAGGCTTTTCCAGTTGTCCCCTTGAGGTAGAACCTATGATTTGGTGGCAATTGGTGACAAATTCTATCAAAGTTAAGAATAAAAAAGATTAACATTGCCACACATTCCATTTCTCCATTTTTGAAACTAGGTTGTTTTTAATTTTTGCTATTATAAATCATATTACAATGAAAATTTTTGTTCATAATTTTACTTGCTGCCTGTTTTTATTTATTTCTCCTATTATAATTGGGACAATGGCACATAGTAGGTGCTCAAAATAAAGATTTGTTGACTGCATCTTGTATTTTCTTTTTTTTTTTTAAGATTTTATTTATTTATTTGACAGAGAGAAACAGCTAGAGAGGCAACACAAGCAGGGGGAATGAGAGAGGGAGAAGCAGGCCTCCCACTGAGCAGGAAGCCAGATGTGGGGCTCCATCCTAGGACTCCAGGATCATGACCTGAGCTGAAGGCAGATGCTTAACGACTGAGCTACTCAGGTGCCCCTGGTATCTTTTATTTTCTTTTTATTTTTTCTTTTTAAATTTTTAACATTATTTTATTTTTTCACTGTTCCAAGATTCATTGTTTATGCCCCCCACCCAGTACTCCAGGCAATACGTGCCCTCAATACCCACCACCAGGCTCACTCATCCCGCCACTCCCCTCCCTTCCAAGACTCTCAGTTTGTTTCTGAGTCCAAAGTCTCTCATGTTTCATCCCCCTCCCTGATTTACCCCAATTCACATGCATCTTGTATTTTTTTTTTTAAGATTTTATTTATTTGACAGAGAGAAACACAGCCAGAGAGGGAACAGAAGCAGAGGGACTGAAAGAGGGAGAAGCAGGCCCCCCGCCGAACAGGGAGCCGGATGTGGGACTCAATCCCGGATCTCCAGGACCATGACCCCAGCCAAAGGCAGCCGCCCAACCAACTGAGCCACCCAGGCGCCCCGCATCTTGTATTTTCTTAAGACAGAGTCCAGGTAAGATATAATACAGGTAAATAGTACTGTGTCTCATAACAAATATTGTTAACTATTGCCGAATGAAATTTATTGCCTCTTGAAACGTTACTGCTAAATATATTTATAAAAAGGTTGTGATAATTTACAATGCTGTCAGCACCATTAATACATTAATTCAATAATTTTTTTTGAGTGCATGCTATAGGCCAGGAAGACAAAATTTCTTCCTTTATGGAGTTTTCATTATAGTAGAGGAGATAAAAGTTATCTATTTATCTATATAATACAGTTGACCCTTGAACAATCCAAGGGTTGGGGGCTGATCACCCGCAGAATTGAAAATCCCTGTATAACTTCTGATTCCCCAAAAACTTAATTATTAATAGCCCACTGTTGACCGCCTTACCAATAACATCAACAGTCGATTAACACATATTTTGTATGTTTTATACATACTGTATTCTTATAATAAAGTAAGCTAGGGAAAAGAAAATGCTATGTAAAAAGTCATAAGGAAAATACATTTACAGTACTTTACTGTAAAAAATATGTATAAGTGGATCCATGAACCTGTGCTGTTCAAGGTCAGTTGTATATATAGATTGTATATAATTAATTCTCTATTTAAAAATGTATCAATATATGACATGCTATATAATAGTATATGCTTTGGTATTATACAATAAAATATTAGGTAGTGATAATGGATATGAAAGAAAATAAGGCATGATAAGATTCTAGAGGTGGGGTAGCATTATGGACAGGGTGGTCAAGGAAGACTGGAAAGGTGAGAGACAAAGACACAAATGAAGGAGGTGAGGTGAGATCCAGCACAAGCAGTATGGCTGGATGGAAAGGGGTAGGGTGGGACAGAATGAATACCTATTTTAGTGGTCTCTCAACAGTTTGGGCACTATTTTTTTTAAAATGAAAATAATCCAATAGGTAAAAGATAATTGACATTTCTCCTAAATTAAAATTATATCAGTATTGGTGAGATGAAGTGCTTTCCCAAAGGTTTTCTACCTTGTAGTTCAGGATGATGTTATTAATAATAAAAGTTAATATTTTCTAAACACTTGCCAGGTACAAGGTACTGTACGTGTTACCGAATTAAATCCTCACAACCCAGTGAAATATGGATATTAACATTCCCCATCTATAGAAATTGTGACTGAGAAGTAATTTTCTGTAAAATGGACCATTAAGAAATGTCTGTAGGTATCTTTGGGAGAATAGAACAAAGTCTGAGATGGTCTGTAGCCTCAGGGTCCAAATCCAGAGAAAGGAGCACCACAGGTCATACTCTTCCATCTAATGCTGCTTTTATCCTATTAGGATAATTTACATAGCCCTCTGAACCTATACTTGTCTTAACTTAAAGATAATCACAGGTTGTTTCCTAAGAACCAGCACCATAGTTTCATAGATTTATAAGGTTAAACAAACATCTAGAAATGTCCTTTCCACTTTTTAACATGCCTTAAAAATATTCCAGAGATGCATCCCCGTGGCAGAAATAACCGTCCACTAATTCGTGCTCTCTCTTCTATAGATTAAAGAAGTACCTGGGAACTTAGGTAGTAGGTTTCCCAGTCCCCTTGCACCTAGGTGTGTAGTTCTTACAAATGTTATAGATGTCAAAGTGGTATGTGGCACCTCTGCAACAAGGGTTTTAAGAGGCTCCCTATGCCTCTATCTCCCAAGGTTTGTGGAAATCAGTCTCATCACTTAATGCGAACACCCAATTGGATTGTTAAAATATAAAAGAAAATATACTTTCATTATGGTAAGCCACTCAAATTTTAGCATTTATTTGTTGCAATATCAAGTATGCATCTTAAAGATCCCAGATCCCTTAACTTCCCCTTTAATGATATAAAGTCCTTAAAGTTAAAAGACAACAAAAGTCTAGGGCAAGGAAGCTATCAAAATAAGAATAAAGTATGTTTTGTTAGTATCCCCACCACTTCCAATACTGAAATTATGCTTTCTTTAAGTATCTTGTCATTTTTATGCTTGTTTCTGTAACACTGCTGTGAGTTGAATTGGATCTCTCAAAGAGATATGCTTAACTCTAAATTCTAGTACCTGAAAATGTGACCTTATTTGCAAAGAAGGTCTTTGCAGATGTAACTCAGTTAAAAAGAGGTCATAACGGATCAGGCAGGGCCTTACCTCAATGAATGATGTCCTTTTAAGAAGGAAATATGGACACAGACACACCAGTAAGAACATCCTACAGAGATGGAGGCAGAGATTACAGTGATGCATCTACAAACCAAAAAATACCACGGAGTGTCAGCAACCCCCATAAGCTAAAATCGTATGGAGGAGATTCATTTTTGAGACCTCAAGAGAGAACCGATCCTGCTGCCGCACTGATTTCCAACTTCCAGCCTCCGTAACTGTGAGACGGTTAAGTTTGTTTTACGTCTTCCAATTAATAGTATTTTGTTATGGCAGCCCTAATAATAAACATACATATTTTAGCTCAGGTATTTCCTAATCTGAAATAGATTTTTCAATGAGATAAAGAAACTTGGCTTATTGAGGAATTCTAAGTTCTCAGCATTTACTCGTAAGTCACAGGTTCTAGCAAAGTGTAGCAAAATTTCAAGTGCCTTGTTGCAAGATTTCCTCCTTCTAAAGAGACTGTTATGAAGATTGCCTGAGGAAAGCCAGACTTCGTTTTTATGAAGCAGGGACTCCAGTTCTACTCATCGCTTAATTTTCTCTGAACGAAGGCGGCCCTACACTGTGTAAGTTTGTCTTCCAGGCAGAGTGCAGTGTGAGGGCCGCCATCGTAACACCAGGAACCTGAACTGGTGGTGCTGATATATTTTATGCCAGGTGTTGCAGTCATTGCTATGAATGTATCTAGCATCCTCAGATTAGCTCCAGTGGAGGCTAAGGGTAAAATAAAAGTCTTCACCCGCCTTTATATTCGTTTTTGTGATGTTTATCTCCCACTTCAAATTCTTCTCGGAGGTAATAAGACTGGAACGTATGAGGAGAAAGATAACCAAATCAGCAAACGAAGGGATTTTCTTTACTAAAATGCCAATCAGCGCGCCTAAGCGTTGTTGCAAGACACGCAAAACACCTCCACCTGCTTTCGCAAACTCCAACTTCCGCATTTAGCATTTTCCTCTCAAAGCAACGCACAGCAGACACTGCGCAGGCGCGCGAGTCGGGGCGCCCTGGGAGGATTCCAGCGCAGGCGCGCGGGCCGGGAAGTGGGCGGTCTCGCGCGCGTGCTCCGTGGTTCACTTCCGGCCTGCCCCTCCCCCTCCCCGCGTAGCTACCTTCCCCCTCTCCCTTCTCCTCCCCAGTCTCTTCCCCAACTCTCCCCACCCCTGGCGCTCTCCGCCCAGCTTGCCTCCTGTCCGTCCCCGCCCGCTCCATCCGGGTCGCTGACGGCAGTCTCTAGACTGGACAGCGGTGGCTGCTGCTTTTCTCTAGGTACCCCGTAAAGTTTTACAGGAGCCGGGAAGGGGAGCAGCGGAGCAGCGTTACCGACGCCGGAGGAGCCCCGGTGTTCGCCGCCACTGCCTGAAGAAGAGGGATCCAGGATCTAGAGACCTGCTTCAGCTGCCGCGCTGCCTCGCTTTCTGGGGAGGCGCCGCCCCCCGTCGCCCTGGGCTTCTGCCTTGAGGGGCTGGGTGAGTCGTTGCCCCGGTGGGTTCGGGGGCGTGTGACGGCGTTAGGGAGGGGGCAGGCCGGGTTGGGCGGATACAGGCCAGCCTGGCCCTGGGTGCTTTCTCAGCGCTCCTTCGGGGTGGGGGGCGGGGGACGAGGACTGTGTTGGTGCTCTCTGGCCGGGGAGTTGGAATGTCGCACCTCCGTGAGGAAGGGCCTCCCTGGGACTGAGGGCCGCGGAATTGCGGAGTCTTGTCGCCTGGCCTCTTCGGCGGCTGCGGTAGTTGACTGGTCCGCCCGCGGGGTTGGGTGTGTGCAGACGATTTCTTTCCCCTGGTTCCCCTGGGCTGATCTGAGTGCACGTTCAGGGAATGATGGGTATAAAGTGTCTCTCATTCACCTACCTGTTGCTGGTGAGAGGACGCCTTTCCCATACCTTCTGACTTTTTAAAGAAAAAGATGATAAAGGATGGTTAAACCTCATGCGCTGAAATCGGAGGTTTTTTTCTGTCCTCTTTCTTAAAAAAAAAAGTATATATATATAGAGAGAGAGAGACAGACAGACAGACACACACACACACAATGCAGAACTCTCGGGAACCACCGAGTTCCGATGTCCCCAAAGAATACAATCAGACTTCTCTGAATGGATAGGTCATGGAATGGACAGCTTTGGCAATTGCTAGCCCGAACGTAGGAAAGTTGGATTTTGAAACTTATCAGGTTTTGTGTAAGGAATGTGGGTGACTACAGCGGGAATAAGGCTGACTTCCTGTAATCGTTATTTAGTAGCGTGATGTTTTTAAAAGTCTTTGTGGGTTTACAAGAAGTAGACTCTGATACGTGTCTTTACAAGGGAAGAAATATTCAGTGTACTGGGAAGTTCTACAGATTTAGCCACCAAACTATTTTTTAAAAAAAGGTTTGTTTGTTTGTTTATTTATTTATTTATTTGACGGAGAGAGGGAGAGAGAGATCACAAGTAGTCAGAGAGGCAGGCAGAGAGAGAGGAGGAAGCAGGCTCCCTGCCGAGCAGAGAGCCCGACGGGGCCTCGATACAGGACCCTGAGATCGTGACCTGAGCCGAAGGCCGAGGCTTTAACCCACTGAGCCACCCAGGCGCCCGCCACCAAACTGTTAATGTCCTATTCCCCATTCCTATTCGTGAAAAATCGGCAGTGCGAGGGTTGTTTGCAGTTTTTTCCCCCATTTCCAAATACTTGTCATAGAGGTATAGATAGGTATAGATTGCCCAGGGGAACTATTTTTCAGTCATGGTTACCATTTGTAATAGAAAATGTTGAATTTGGGGAAGTATCTTGATACCTAAACAGCATGTTTTGTTTTGTGAGTATATAATTATGTACATTGACTTAGTTTTAAAATTAAGTAGCGAGGTCCGAGTGTTACTATTTCCTTTTATAAAATACATCTTTGTAGGCGATTGTCTTAAGATTGAAGTTTGGGGAGAGAGAACCATACTTTTCTCTAGAGCCCATTAGTGTGAATAATTGGAAGATCATTTAAATTGTGGGAAATTTAAAGTTTCCATTATTGGTTTTGTTTCTGTTACAAATAAGAACTTCGGTTGTTTGCTCATACAGAGGTAGGTATTAATAGGTTTAATTATGTTGTGATTTGAGGGAGATTGCAAGGTTTTCTGTTTGTGTAGTTGGCAAAATTTTTCACTGTGTGTATACTTGATTTTGGGGTTAGTGGATATTTTATTTCTTGCTCAGAATAAAATGATTTAGAGTGAAGAAAAAATGAATTTCATCAAGTACTTAATATTTACATTAATCACAAGATAGCAAAAAGTCAAAACTAGTTAATATGTTTGAAGTTTTGCAAAGAATTATAGTGAAATTTTCTGTAAATATTCCTGTATATTTTTAAAAATTCAACTGCTTGGTTTTTGAAATTGGGTGATATTATGTAGCATATTATAAAATAGATTTCATGTTTACTATATAGTAATTATTGTAGCATAGCACTTGAAAGAACAATTATACATCATGTTTCCTTTGAAGTCATATTAACCTTTTTGTATCTCCTCAGACATAGGTATACCTCCAACTTTCCAGTGTTTCAGAAGGAAGTTTTTTATTGAAACTGGAAGACCAAAAGAATTACAAACATGTTGTGCTGGGGAAATGCATCTTTTGGACAGCTAGGTTTGGGTGGAATTGATGAAGAAATTGTACTAGAACCCCGAAAAAGTGACTTTTTTATAAATAAAAAGGTCCGAGATGTGGGATGTGGACTCAGACATACTGTCTTTGTTCTGGATGATGGAACAGTGTACACATGTGGATGTAATGATCTAGGACAGCTAGGTCATGAAAAATCCAGAAAGAAACCAGGTAAGTTGAAATTTTTTTTGTTTGCTCTTTCTAATATATCATGTAAGTTTGAAATGTCAAGTAATTTCTCTAGTCATAAACCCGTATTTTTTTTATATAAAGCTTTAAAAGCAACCTAGGAGTTAAATATATCTTTTACATTTGCATGCTTCTAAATACTTGATTATCTTGTGGTTTCTATTATTTTACTACTGTTGTTATAAACCCTTATTGTATGAAGCTTTGGTTTCAGAATATAATTATAGTGATGTAAAGCAATAGAGAAAACCAGCATGCCGCGTGAATACCTTTTCTTTTGGACAGAGTATATAGATCTAGAGCATGTAGAATGTAGGTCCTGTGTAATAAGTACTATTCAGCTACCTTGGCAGATTTTAAATGCATAATTTATTGTGTTGTTTTCCATACATCAGAAAGAAAAGTAAGTAAGATGGAAGCTTGCCTGAAATATATTCTGATTTTTCTGTTGTTCTCCCTATTGTATATGAAATAACATGATTTTATTTGGTTTAGTTTGAAATATCATTCCTCTGATTTCCTGCTTTCAGGTAGCAGCACTAGTTATTAAAAGTTTTATGACTGTGTTATGTCCTGATTTTGTAGTAGCCGTATAAGCGAAATGTAAAATAATTTTTAGTGTAATAAGAATTTTGAGAAATTTGTTCACATGTCATGTTCTCTTTTCCTAGATACACTTTAAAATAAGATATTACCACACTTAGAAATATTTATGTGAATTCTCTCAATTATGATTATTAAAAATTAATTCTTAAGATGGAAAATTCAGATAAGACCACAGCTATAAATCAGCTGTACTGATTTATAGTTTCTTCTTTTAACTCTAACAGTAATGGTATTTAAGAATTTTCTGTGGAATTATTTTTTTTTACCACTTCATTATTTAAGTGGTTTCTGTTCTACTTTTGAGAGGTTAACGTAGATATAGTAAGATATTAAATTAAAGCATTATTCATCTTTCATATCATCTCACCACCATGCCAAACCTCACCTTTCTAACGTGTAAATACTGTATAGTTTTCATCCTTTCTTTGTTGGTAGGGTCTTAATCTTTTTCCTTCTGCCTTAATTTGTAATTTAAGTCTTTCGGGTAAATGGTAGCAATCCTTAATCCAGTAAGTTATTGCAGAACTCAAGGTAAAGTGGCAGTTGTCTTGTACTCTACCTCACTAAGAATATTTTATGGAATCTTATCAGAATTTCATAATCTCAGGTGTTGAGGTTGTCATGTGTAGGCATGAATGGTAGTTTATTGATACGTATTTGTTGTCACTGCTTCAGAGGCAGATGTGTCCTTTACCTTTTTTGCTTAGCTTGGAATGCTGCCTCATGTTGAAATTTTTGGTTTTGGGGGTGTTGCTTTTTTTTATACTTAACATGCTCCACAGAAATCATTGAACAAATCTCTGTATTGCTGTAGTTGTTTCTGAGAGGCTACAGGACAAGTACAAAGTACAAAGCCAGCACATAGGAACTGCCAGTATAGTTACTGAAATTTACTGAAGCTTAAATTTTTAAATCTTACTAAGCATCTGTTTTGTGTCCAGGACAAGGGTAGACATTATGTGTTAATAGTATGTGTGTTTAGCAGCTTTTAATTCTGTAGGTAAGATTCTGAGAAACTTAATGAGCCAGGAGAGGTTTTTCTGTGGTCATGTTGACATTGTGATGATTGCATTGTGACATTTATATCACTGTATTGATTCATCTTGGAAGCATTATTTGGTAATTAAAAGTTGGGAGTGTGGGTTTACCTAATTTACCATACCTCTTAGGATTGTCTTACTGTCCAGGGTACGCTTATGGACTAGGAAAATGAAAAAGGCATGAACTTTGTCTTTGAAAAATTTGGATCCTGGGCTGGGAGTTAAGGCATACATAAATAAAATAGCTGGAGAGGATTGAAGGTTGACATGACAATGATATATCCCTTGAAGCTGGGAAATTTAAATGATGGGAAATGTCATTATGGGGTAGATTAAAGATTTCTGGGAGAAAATGAAGTCTTAATTTTAATTCATCCATTGATCACATAAATAGCCAGAACATAAATCTGGAGCTGAAATAGTTTAGTTTTAAAGGAGAAGAGCCTGATCTTGAGAAAAACTTTTTTACTGGAAGTCCAGGTTCAATGACACGTTGAAGTATATCTGAGTTACAGAGGTAGGAGGAAGTAAAAGTTCGGAAGAGGGTAGTTGCTCTGATAGGGACTTTTCTTTTAAACTCAGTTTTAATTTAAGGTGTTTGAGTGGAAACTTTCAATGTTTTTAACTAAAATTATTTCCCTTGGGAATAAGTCTTTAATGATTTACATGTATTCCTCAACTTTTTGTTTTTATTTGTGAGTTTGAGGACTGAATTAGAAGATAAGGCGTTCTTATTTAATTGATTTTAAAAAGTTGTCTAATTCAGTGAGTCTGACTGAATTTCTAGGACCGTGTAATAAACATAATTCATTTCATCAGGCTTTAAACTGACAGCATACAGAAAGGAGGGAGCCAGGAATTGTTTCCTTATAAAATGGCTTTTTATAAGCCTAATGAGGAGTGAAAGAGAAACAGGTGGCTTCATTAAGGATAAACTAGTCTTGAGAGTTATCATAACCTAGTGTAGGACTTAGGCTTACAGTGTAGTAAGTATATTCATCCTGTGGCCTATTAGGAGAGGTTTCCATTCTGAAAATTTTAGGAACCACATAGGAAAGGTTCACTGATATCCTTTATTATACACCAAGAGTACAGATTGTGTCCATGTTCATCTTTGTTCTCTTGTATATGTATGCCCCTTGCTATCACTACTAGCTGTTTCTGATTATTTTTAGAAGAACGAACATCTGTTCACTTTTGTGTATGTATTTTTTCTTCATAAGAATTTTTGAAAACTCTCTTTTAGCGCGTGGCTCTTAGTTTCTTAATTCATAGCTAACAGAGAAATATATTTAACCTTTAATATGCTAGACCAGTCCATCTAAATAGTTTTATTTTTATATTTCCTTCCAAATTCACTTCTGAAGATTTTAAGATAACGTATAGGTGGTGTACTTTTTTTTTTTTTAACAAGATCATTTATTCATTGTGTATTCATAGGTATTACCCGGTAATCATAGGTATTACGTGGTATCCATGGTTCTAATGTTTTGCACATCTATTTCTATTTATTTCATGTTAGAAATAGTACTAAATATTTTATGACCGTAAATTGGTAAAATAATGTGATACAGTCCTTTTGAAAGCGGTGGTTTTGATAGCTTTTGTGGTTTACAGAGTTCTTTCAGTTAGATTATCTCATTTAATCCTCACAACAGTCTTGCGTGGTAGCGAGGGCAGGTGTTACAAGTCCCCATTTTACAAATGAGGAAAACTGAAGTAAAATGGGATTAAAAGACTAACAGTAGGCTAGCATTTGAATGTTAAGGGAGCACTATAAATCCTGTGGTTTTACCTTTATCCCATGAAGGTTTTCCCATGTCATATTTAGAAGATAAAAGGATATTTATTCATCTATGAGGAAACTAGTTTCTGTCAGTATTTTAATGTAATTCCGAAGGTTAAAAAAAACTCTTAGAATTTTGCTCTTTTATAACTAATGTTATACAGTGAAGATGTATTTTATTCTCTCCTCCCTTCTGATATACAAATTCAGGAGGAAGTCATTTTAGGAACTATGTAAGAGTCGTTTTTTCAAGATGTAATATCATGCCAACGTAAACTAAAAATTCAAATATATGTATTTTATTCCTGAACTGAAGACTAACTGGATTAGCAAAGTCAGCAGCAGATACAGGTTTTTTTTCAATAGTATGATAAAATTTGTTGTAGCCTGTGCTCAACTCTTCTACAGAAGTTGTAAAGATCATGAGCATTGATTCTTTTTCCTGTATCTTGGGTCAGTCCATTGAAAGCATTTTGGTCATATAGCAGTAATTACTTGCTTGCCTTTTTGCTACATCATTTTCTGACTTGCTGTCTCTCCATAAAACATAAATCTATAAATGAACTTAAAATATAGTTGAAATTTAAAAAGTAACACAGAGGAAATAAATGTATAAATATGTGAAATAAAATTGTTCACTTAAGAGAAGGTTAAAATTACCAAATCATCCCACGTTTTCTTACTGAACCAAAGCATATAACATCAAAGAAGCTTATTATGTTTTATAATACTCTAGTTTTCATGATACCTTCTAAGGATGAGAAAGATGTGGATGATATGAAGATTGAAAAAAGTAATTACTTGGGTCAGGAGTGGAGACTTGCTTTGGACACTTTACTTTGAGGAAGGTTAGTGCCCAAGAATCACAGTGTCAAGGGTAGGGCAAAAAAATCATAATGCAAACAGATGACTACTGTTAGAGAGATGTATAATAATACTTTACTTTGTGTAGGACCCTACATCTGAGGAATTTCAAGAGCATTACACAATAACTCATGGTTCCTTTCAAAATGCTTGTGACACAATTTGCAAGAATTATCCTCATCTTAGGGGATAAATTTACGGAGAAATGGCAGCACAAGTTGGTAAGTAACTTGTCAAAACAGCAGGTGACTGGTGAACATCTGTAAATTGAATCTGAAAATAGAAGTCTACCAGTCTCCTACCTTATTCACTAAATTGTTCTTGTTTAGAATTATTTACAGTAACATCTTCTATTTGAGGCAGATCAAACACTAATTTGTTTCTTTGCCATTTTACGTGATGGCCTATTGAAATAAATCATTATTTTACCAAGAGGCTTGCTTGTGTTACCACTTTGGGTGTACTTCGTTATAGCCTTGTATGGTATGAGGAATACGTAAACAACTATGGTAACACTCAGTCTCTTCTCTTTCTTCTGTTATATGTCATATTCTATTTCCCTTTGTTGTCTGATGCTTTGCTGTGCTACTATCCAAGATCCATAGGAACTGCCAGGTGCGATTGATTTGGTGTCAGCATTGGAACTTGGATTAATTATATTGTATTAAGTCTGCCATGTAGCTCTTTGTAGGATGCACTGGTTTGATTAATGCTTTATAAAACCTTTAATCCACAAAGAAGACAATGATAGAAGTAGATGTCTGATCTGAGCAGTATAACAGATAGAGGCTTCTTTAGAAGATTTAGAACCAATGATTTTTTTTGTTTGTGGTTGGTATATTGGTGTTTTTTATCTGATTCCTAGTGAACCACTTAACTTTCCTTGAAAGAATAGGAGTATGGTAGATTTCAGTTTCCCAGTTTGGGGAGTTAGAAGGAATCCTTGTTGCAGGTAAAAGCTTAGGTGGTCTAGTTTCCATCATCTCCTCAGTAAGTTCTTAGGGTTCTGTGTTCCCCATATGTCATACAAATGTGTAATACTATTAAAGCTCGTTTCTTACAGATCCCATGTCCTTTTAAAATTGCTTTGAAGAAGTAAGTCTCACTTCATAAATAATTAGTTTCCCTAGGCTAGAAAGTATATCAGGTACTTGGGTATGTATCAGGTATAGGTACATACATATTAAAACCTAATAGAGGACATCTATTCATATATTGTTCCGAGGGCTTTTTGTGCTTAGAATTGTGTTAGTGAGTAGAAAAGTGGGAAGCATTAATGAAGAAACCATGTTAAAGAGCCCATGATTTATCTCCTTTCAGCTTCTGTGGATCTTTTTCATGCTGATGGAATTAAGACAATAATTATAAAGATATATTATTATCTTAATGAACTGTAATAGTTACTTTACATGCAAGAAAAACCTGTGCTGTGTATAATTGTGGTTTTGGAGTTATTGTTAAGAAGGGAAGTTTCTTGAATATTGGTGGCTCAGTCTTCAAACCATAATCTTTTATTTGCATGGAGTTATTCTTTTTTCTTCAGTTCCAGGATGGCAGAGGTTTAGTTGAGCTTTTGTTGGCCTTATAGGAAATGTTCTAGAGTCCTTTAATGTGTTTTTGATATTATTTTAAATATCTTAACTTTTTTACTAATATCTGAATTTAGTTTCATTTTTTCCTTTGCTAAGTGTCCTACTATTCTGAAATAACACATTTTTAGTTGTTCATAGTTTTTTTCCTAATTATAAAAGTATTTTATATTCTTCGTAGAGAATTTGAAAAATACAGGCAAGTAAAAATCAATAATACCACAATTATGTGGAGAAATACTGTTGTCATTTAATACTTCATTTACTCATGTGTGTTTGTGATTACAGACTGAGAGTATATTTTTATATCTCAGTTTTTTGTTTCAGTAGTATTTCTCATGTTTTAAAATATTGTTTAGGGATATCGTTAATGATAGTTTAACATTTCGTTATTTAAATGTACCAAAATTTGTGTTCTATTTTTTGGAATTTATTTCCAGATTTTTGTTATAAATTCTGATACCATGTGTTTTTATTTCAATTTAGCCTTTATTTGGTTCTCTGTTAATTTCTTTTTTTTTTTTTTTTAAAGATTTTATTTATTTTGACAGAGAGAAACACAGCCAGAGAGGGAACACAAGCAGGGGGAGTGAGAGAGGGAGAAGCAGGCGCCCCCTCTGTTAATTTCTTTAGGAAAAATAATATCTTTAATTTTATCAAATCTAGAAGAAACAACTGAATTTAAACAAAATTAAGCGTAGTTGTGTCTCACCCTACAAAGTTGATAAGCTAAGAAGACATTTGTAAATGAAAGTTTTAAAAATGTATTCATATGGCAAGCTTTTGAGTATAAGGTGATAAATATCATTTAAGATCCAGAAAGGAAGATAAAACAAGTGCAGAAATAAATAGAAATGCATGTAAAATGTGCTAAATGTGTTACAAGATGCATAAACAGAGTACTGTGTACAGAAGAATATTGTAACCATTTGGAATGGAGTGGGTTATAGCTGAGTTTCTATAGGGAAGATAGTAGAGGAACTGGAAGGACACATGGTATTTCCGGGAGGAAAGAATGAAGAGCAATGCTTTATAGATAAAGCAGTTCAAATGGTAATTGGCAAATTGGAGGCCTTTAAGAGAAGAGTAATCCAGCTAACTGAAATCTAAGAATGTGAGCAAGAAGGTTAGAAAGGTGTAAAATTAAGCTCAGATTATAGAATTAATCAAATTAGGGAGCTTGAATTTAATTTGGTGGATATCTACTGATAGTTTCTGATGAGAATTATCAGGTTTTTATAAAGGAGGGGAGAGAATTTAGAGGTAAAGAAATCAGGCTGTAATACAAGAGAGCAGTTAGATCAAGAGGAGCTTAGGGAGGCAGAAAGAACTGACAGGCTTTGGTAATCAGTTACTTTGGTAACAGTAAGGGAAGTGGGGAGCTAGGTGTGATACAAGGTTGAATTAGTAATTAATAGAAATGTGGACTCCAGGAAGAGGAGGAATGTTAATTGTCTTATTTTAGGAGAGAAAAGATAGAATGAAGTGATCAGTAAGAAATTCATTACTGTAAGTGGGAGAAAGATAAGCACTGAAGGCATGAGATGTTTTATTGCCAGTTTTCCCCCCCTCTTCAGTACAAAGTCAGCTAACATTTCAACTGTAAATTTCTCCCTGATTCAGACTATTTACTTGAGGAATTAACAATCTGTCAACAGTACTTATTTTTGTGTTTTATGGGGACTATTGAAAGTACCTGGTGATGTAACACCTTTGTAAAATCGAAACATTTATTTGCCAGGTACCATCTGATAGCCCACTCATTTGAATTTTATTAAGAGGTTCATTGGCTTATTCTTGCTTAACTGACACCAACTTGTTGGTTAATTATGCCTGACTTTATGACTTCCTTCCAGGTTTTCCTAGAAACAAAGTTTTTAAAGTTACAAGGTACAATTGCTAGAAGTTACTTTTGAATCCACTGAGAGCTGAAATAATTGTTAATATATACTGTATGTGTGCTGGAATGTAGGCAGAAGCCGCTAAGAAATGTGTCCTCAGGTATGACGTTGCTTCTGTGAAAGGGACAAAGGAATGGGGAAGGAATAGCATAAGGCTGTAGAGGAGAATTAGGAGCATCTAAAAATAATTGGAGGAGAGTTTAGCTGCTTTACCTGTTTTGAAGAAGCTTGTGATCTTTTTTTTTAAGTATGGTATGATGAAAGTAAAGTAGAGCTTTATATTGCTTCCCACAGTTGGTCCCAAGTATTAATTAGTGCATGTGTATTTTCTGCTTCTTGATCCAGGTATTGCTTACCTATAGATTTCATAACTAGGCATTCTAACAAATAGACTTAATGGACTTAAGCTTATGTTCTGGAGAGTAATTAGGTAAAAGCTTGACAGGTTGGTGAATGTAGGTCTATTCTACACTGAATTGAGGAGTTGAGTAAGCCTCTGCGACTGGAAGTACAGAGGAAAGGGAACTCATTAGAAGTTGGTATGACAGTGTAAAGGGAGAGGAAAGATAACAAACCTCATTAACTAGAGAGAAATTTAACAAATATTACTTGGAATATATTATTTAAATACTGGAATGCTAATGTTTAAAAATAATAATTAACCACCATTATGGGCCAGGCACTGAGCTAAATCCTTTATACATTATCCTGGAATCATAAAACCACCCTGCAAAGTACATATTAGCTCAGTCTTCCTAGTGAGGGGAATAAAACTTAAAGGGATTAAAAATTTGCCCCAAGTCAAAATTAAAATTTAATGTAAACAAGAACCAATTAGATGTTAACAGTGAAAAAAAAGACACCATTTATAATAGTAAGAAAAAGATAAAATGACCCGGGAATAACTTAAGAAATGTGCAAGACCTAAATGAAGAAGGCTTGAAAGCATTTCTGAGGGACACAAAAATTTTAGACAAATGAAAACCATGTTTGCCAAGTAGGAATACTGATCTAAGTAAATCTGTCAGTTTTCTCTAAAATTAATTTGTCAACTTAACGTGATCCTAATAAAAAGAGCAAGTGGGTTTTTTTGTTTTTGTTTTTGTTTTTTTTGAAGGAACTAGGTAAATGTTGCTAGTTCTTATGAAAAAATAATCAGGAAAACTCTGAAGAATAAGAGCAGAAATATTTTAAAGATTTTTAAGATTTTATTTATTTATTTGAGAGGGAGCCTGAGAGTGGGGTAAGGGGCAGAGGGAGAACCAGACTCCTCACTGAGCAGGAAGCTGGATACAGAGCTTGATCCTGGTATTCTGGGATCGTGACTTGAGCCAAAGGCAGACACTTACCGACTAAGGCACCCACGTGCCCTAATATGTGAAATATTTTAAAGTCTTAATAGTTAAAACTACCTCACAAATAGATGTATTAAACAGAATATAAAGCCCAGACATAGACCTAAATCACCTCAAATCAGTGGAGAAAAATTCAAGTGGGGCTGTTAATAAATGATCTTGGAATAAGTAGGAGCATCATCTAGAGAAGAAAAAAATTTGGATTACCTCCTCATGCTATGTATATATTTGGATAAATTCTGGATGAATCAAGTATTTGAATGTGAAGAATGTAATGACAAATGTGCTCAAAGAAAACATGGACAAATTTATTAATTTGGAGTCAAGAAAGCCTTTTCTTTCCTTTCCTTTCCTTTCCTTTCCTTTCCTTTCCTTTCCTTTTTCCTTTTTCCTTTTTCCTTTTTCCTTTTTCCTTTTTCCTTTTTCCTTTTTCCTTTTTTCTTTTTTCTTTTTTCTTTTCTTTCCTTTTTTTAAAGATGTTATTTATTTGACAGGGAGAAACACAGCTACAGAAGGAACACAAGCAGGGGGAGTGAGAGAGGGAGAGGCAGGCTTCCCGCAGAGCAGGGAGCCTGATGCAGGTCTTGATCCTGACACTCCGGTATCATGACCTGAGCCGAAGGCTTAACGACTGAGCAGCCCAGGTGCCCATAGGAAAGTCTTTCTAACTGAATGGTGAAGAGGCATAGAAAAGTAAACGACATGAAAAAGTTTTGTTAGGTAGAAATTACTATAAACAAGTTAAAAGACAAGTGTGAAAATATTTGACTCAATCAAAATGCTAATTTCCCATATAGAAAGCACTCTTAGAGATTAACAGGATGAGAAGAAAATAGTCCAGTAGCAACATGGTCACAGGATATGAACAGGCAGTTCACAAAAAGGGAAATACAAATGACTCTTAAATAAATAACTCTTCAGCTTCATTCATGTTAAGCGAAATGCAGAAGACTACACTGAGGTACCATTTTTTTTTTTTTTGCATAGCAGGTTAACAAAAATCCTTAACTTTGATAGTAGAATAGCTCCTTCAACCCCAAACCAGAGTTTTACTTTGTGAGGTTTTAGTTACCCACAGCCATCTGCAGGTTCAGAAGCACATAGTCCTGATGTTGTCAGGAGGTCAATAGTCATCTAATGTGTTAGAGTGCCTACATCATTCACCTCACTTCATCTCATCAGTAGGCATTTTATCATCCTACATCCTCACAGAAGGGTGAGTACATTACAGTAAGATGTTTTGAGAGAGGGTAAGACCACATAACTTTTATGGCAGTATGTTATAATTGCATTTTATTATTGTTATTCTTCTTACTGTGCCTAATTTTTAAATTAAATGTTACATATGTATAGAGAAAACAGTATATACAGTATTGATTACTATCCATGGTTTTAAAATGGAACCCCCTGACCTCAGGATATATCCCTGGGGAATAAGGGGGGGGGGCGGCTGAAGTATCCTCTGTGGTGAGGCTGTCAGTAAAGTGTTCATAGATTGTTAGTGTAAATTGGTAAAGACTAGGAGGATATTTTGCAAACATATGTTAGAATTTTAAATGCACATGCCCTTTCTTCAAGAAACACAAGAATATATCTCTCTTTGATGGTTCCATTTGTACTTATACAGAATGACTCATTGACATATTACTGTAACATTGTTTATAATTGCAAAACATTAGAAACAGCCTTGTGATTGTCTATTGGGAACTGGTAAAATAAATTGTCATCTATTCAGTCAATGTGATGTAATACTATGTTAACAGAAAAAAATAAAGGAGTTTTTTGTGTACTAATATATGTAAAGATTGCTAAGATATATCATTAAAAAGAGCAGCATATACAATATTTTATGGAAATCTATGTTTTAGGTAAAATATGAAAAAAATATATATTTGTATTTGCTTGTAGATACATTTTAAAAACTCTGGAGGGACACATACAACTAATAATAGTGGTTACTGTGGTATAGAGGTAAGATAAGGGATGAGAACTAGGTTGGTAGAGGATAATGGATGGTAGACCTAGATTTTCACTATATACCTTTTATTTTTTTAAAATAATGTAAATATAGTATTATTTTTAAATAGGCTCTGGAATTAGAGTGGGTACAAATTGACTCATTTCTTAGCTGTGTTATCTTGGGCACATTGCTTAGCCTTTCTCTGCCTACGTATTTTTGTTAGGATAATCATGCCACATTCTTAGGATGGTTGTAATGATTAAATGAGATAACACAGTGAAAAGTATAGTGCCTGGCATGTGGTGAGTGATCTAAATGTTTCTTAAAAGAAAACTCCCATTAATATTAGAGTGGGAATTTAATTTTAGGTCTGCCTTAACACTAAAAGTAGGCTATATGCTGTTTCCATATTTGCCTTTAGATAGTGCACATCTTTTAATTTATAACTGAACTTCAGGCATTTTTTCACAAACATGTCTTCCTACTATGTCCCAGATTTTGCATTAAGCATGAAAATACTTCTGTCTTCTATTACCTTGTTGGAGCTCATATGACAAATTTTCAAAAGTATGCCAAAATTTCAAAAAAATGTATGTTCATGATGTTTAGAAGTAATGCTGTATTGGAGCAAGATATAAAATGAATTGGAGGGGTGCCTGGATGGCTTAGTCGTTAAGCGTCTGTCTTCGGCTCCGGTCATGATCCCAGAGTCCCACATCTAGCTCCCTGATGTGCAGGAAGCCTACTTTCTCCCTCTCTCACTCCCCTCTGCTTGTGTTCCCTCTCTAGATCTGTTTCTCTCTGTCAAATAAATAAATAAAATCTTTAAAAAATAAAATAAAATGAATTGGGTTCCTTTACCATTAGACTTTAGAGATACAATGGATACAGAAAAACAACAGATCCCTTTTTTATTTCCTGTGAGGAGCATATAAATGTTAGAAGTTAGATTTGTCATTTATTTTCAAAAGTTTATTCGATGATGAATAATTAGAAGATGTCTTGTCTATTCAGACTACTGTAACAAAATTAGTATAGTCTGGGTGGCTTAAATAACAGATGTATATGTCTCATGGTTCTTCAGGGCGCCAGCAGATCTGGTGTCTGGTAAAGACCTGCTTCTTGGTTCGTAGAGGGCCACTGTCTAACTGTATCTTAACACGTGGCATGAGTGAGCTCTTTGGAAAAGGGCACTAATCTGATTCATGAGGGCACTACCACCTTCATGACCTAATCACCTACCAAAATACCTCCTAATGCCATCACATTGTGCGTTAGGATTTCAGTTATGTTCATAATTTCAGTTGTGAAGTTTGGGGAGATAAAAACATTCAGTGTATAACAGAAGGCATAGTTTGTATACTTACATTTTGAGGACCACAAACACTTAAATAGATTCTGCTTATTTACACTTTTAAATTCTGCTTCTCCTGGAATGATAGGCTGATGTTTAAAATAAATGCATTTGGTTACAGCTTTCTACTCTTACTTTGTATTACAGTTATTTTAACACCAGTGTGCCTAAATTTATTTGCACAGTATATAAAGATGTTGTTAATAAATAGGGTATCCACAGGTTATATGGTATTTGTAGGAAAGAGAAAATCAAAAAAGACAAATGCACATATTTCTGAAATTATAAAACTGATAAAATGTGGAGAAAAAGTTTAAATGGAAACAGTTATACTGTAAGTTAGCTATCTCTCCAAAACAAAATACAGAAACAACTCTTCCTCATCTATTAATGTTTCTTGAACTCACTTAGGTTCAAACCTTAGATTCACCTTAGAATCTGCTTCCTTGCCCCTAACACTGACATTGGCTTTTTCTTAATAACTCTCTCATCTTTCCTCCCTCCCTCCCTCCCTCCCTCCCTCCCTTCCTTCCTTCCTTCCTTTTGTAACTGACTAGATACTTGATGTTGAACTAGTTAACTTAAACTCTCAGGCCCTTAGGTTCTTCTTATCTCAAGCTAAAATTCTTTGTTTTCATTCTAGTTAGGCAGTTACTATCTGTGCATAAACTGGCAACAGCTTTCCTACTGATCTCCCTACTCTAGTTCATCCTTGTAATTCTGGGTGACGGCATATTCCATTTCTGTCTCTTGAATATTGCCCAGCTGAAGGACTATCCTACATCTTCATGATCACTCTTGTAAGAACTCAGGTCAAATATTTTGTGCAGTGTCAAGCATAGTTGCCTAGCATTCAGTAAACTAATAAGTTGCATTTCTGTCTTCCTACTATATGGAATTATTTGGGTAACAATCTTCTCTACCATGTCACTTCCTGAAGGGTAGAAACCTTTATTTATATTCATTACTATAGTGACAACACTGGTACAACACAGAAGGGACCCAGGAGTTTGTTGAATAAACACATAATCAGTGTATTTTATTGGATGTACCATAGGAAAAGTAGAAAATTACAGACCTTTTTTTTTTTTTTTTTAAGATTTTATTTATATATTTGACAGAGCACAAGCAGGGGGAGCAGCAGAGGGAGAGAGAGAAGCAGGCTCTCCACCAACCAGGGAGCCCCACGCAGGATTTGATCCTAGGACCCAGGGACCATGATCTGAGCTGAAGGCAGATGCTTAACCAACTGAGTCACCCAGGCACCCCCAAAATTATAGACCCTTTTTTTTTTAAAGATTTTATTTATTTATTTGACACAGAGAGAGATCACCAGTAGGCAGAAAGGCAGGCAGAGAGAGAGGAGGAAGTAGGCTCCCTGCTGAGCAGAGAGCCTGATGGGGGCCTCAATTCCGGAACCCTGAGATCATAACCTGAGCTGAAGGCAGAGGCTTTAACCCACTGAGCCACCGGGCGCCCTGAAAATTATAGACTCTTTTTTTTTTTTTTTAAAGATTTTATTTATTTATTTGATAGAGAGAAACACAGCTAGAGAGGGAACACAAGCAGAGGGAGTGAGAGAGGGAGAAGCAGCCTTCCCATCAAGCAGGGAGCCCGATGTGGGGCTCGATCCCGGGTCTCCAGAATCACGACCTGAGCCGAAGGCAGTCGTTTAACCAACTGAGCCACCCAGGTGCCCCAAAATTATAGACTCTTAATGAACTTGATGGCCATCAGTGATCTTATAACCAAAATTGCAAAATTTTAAATTGTAAGAATGTACATTTTGGGTATAGTATGGTAAAGTCAGTGTGGCCATAAGAGGAAACAAGAATGAAGTTGGAAGAAGTTTATTATATACAGGTCCAAGAGCAGGGGAGTTCCATGCCACACAGCCATAAAGGAAAACACTAGGAGAGTTAAGAGAAGACAAGAGCACAAGGGAGATCTTAGATCATGCCCTTCATTGAGGTTTCTTTGGGAAAGGCATCCTGGGCAGAATAAACAGTTTGGATGGGCTAATTTGGTTAATTCTTCCAGGCTTTGGGCTATAGGGTTGGTTTTTAGTTTCCTGGTACCTGGCGTTGGGGTGATATAGAGTGAGGGAAATATTGGCTGGGTGTGTGAGAGAGTTAGGGAGATAGGAACTGGTTGGTATGCATATGAAAGGCTTGCTTGTGGGCCAGTTGTTATCTTTAGGAATTAGCTAGCTTTGGGAAGGGCCATCTCGCCTGGGGTCTGTAAGCCTCCTGCTGCCCAAATGGCAGTCTCAGGAATACAGAAAACAAAATACAGTTAATGTAATTGGCCCTTTGATAAATGGATGTCTGAAATTCTGATGAATTTCAGAAAACAGTAAAAACTCTGATGGTATATTCTGAGGGTTCATTCTTGCTTGTCTTAGAAAGCAAAGCAACTGTTTGGTATTATGTTTATGTTGGGGTCTTTGTATATCAACTTCTTTTCTCTTCAAAGCAGTTAATTTCAGTGGTTCCCAGGCATCAGAAAGCACTTTCCTTTTTTTTTCTTTTTAAGAAGGTATGTATGTATGTATGTATGTATTTAGTGCATGTTGGCGAGGGAGGGAATGAGGGAGAGGGGGAGAGAGAATCTCAACCAGACTCAGCTGAGCCCGTTGTGGGGCTTGATCTCATGATCCTGAGACCATGAGTTGAGCCCAAATCAAGAGTTGGACACTTGACTGGCTTATCCATCCTGGCACCCCCAGAAAGCACTTTTCTAAAGAAAAAAATGTTTAAAAAGCCCCTAAATATAAAATTTTTGGTATATTTTGAAAATAAATTACCTTGTTGCTTAAATATTAACAAAAGAATGGCAGTTCAATAAATAGGGGAATGTTTATATCTTAGTGTCTTTATCTGTGAAGTAGGGATGATGGTACACCTGTCTCATGGTGTTGTAAGGGTTAAATGAGATAAAATAAAGTGCTTAACACACTGCCAGGCATATAATAAACTATGCCAGCTCTACACCTGTATGTAATAGAATGCATAAAAGGGTTACAAATTTGTAAACATCTGTTATAAAGACTTTTGTAATTTAATTAGTTCTGTCTCCATAAGAACATTATTTTATTGTGAGCTGTCAACTAAGACGTGTAAATTACTTTATGTTAACCTTAGATTTCATCAGGGAACTCATTAAAATGTTTTGGTGACTACTGGTTATACCATTCCAAATTCCTGTTGGTGGTCATTTTAGAGAACAAACATTTTCATATAATTTTTGTTTTAGTTTTTATTTAGTGTAGAGGTTTAGTTTTATTAATTTATTTTATTATCATTATATGCACTGTATTACAGATCCTTTAAAAAGTGTCAATAAACAGTAACTTCACTGTAGGAATAGAGAGGTATATACCTTGAGTGAAGTAGCCTTTTGGTTATATCTCTAATAAAATTAGCGTGATGGTTATTTAAAGGGGAGGAAAAGCACTCTGAATTATTTATTGGTGTTATTTGCAAATTCCAGCTAACTAATTCCAGCTAAACAGAAAAAGTCAAAATCATAAAATGCATCAACTACACATATAGTTCTTTAAACAATTAAAGAACAATAAAAGAAGAAAAAGCCACTTTAGATAACCAGTATTGACAATTTAGTATTTATTTTCTCAGTATTTTTTCTGCATATGTATCATGTGTGACAGTACTTTTTAAATTTCGTAGTATGGTATTGTGTAAACTTTAAATTTTTAGAGGTGGATTGTTAGTGTACTTTCTACTGCTGTAGTTAGAGTTCTGAGTAATTCAGAGAGAAAGGAAAAGAAAATCTATATAGCAACTAATGAGGCATAGTAGAACAGAATTTTGAAACGTAGGCTCTGGCAGAATTAAACTTTTAATAAGAAGTTGAAATGGTGTTTTTTAAATTAAAATTAATTATTTAACAAAGTTTATTCCTTGAGACCTCAGTTTTTCAATTGGTAACAAATTGCTCTGCTTGTTTGCTGTTCATAACAGTATTGTTTTTTATTTTTTATTTTATTTTATTTTTAAAGGTTTTATTTATTCATTTGAGAGAGCAAGCACAAGCAGGGGAAGAGGCAGAGG
>PITA01023761.1:0-27540 GCA_004023965.1 Spilogale gracilis
AGAATGGCCAAAATTAACAAGACAGAAAACAACAAGTGTTGGAGAGGCTGCGGAGAAAGGGGAACCCTCTTACACTGTTGGTGGGAATGTAAACTGGTTCAGCCGCTTTGGAAAACAGTGTGGAGATTCCTTAAAAAATTAAAGATAGAGCTACCCTATGACCCTGCAATTGCACTACTGGGCATTTACCCCAAAGATATGGATGTAGTGAAAAGAAGGGCCATATGCACCCCAATGTTCATCGCAGCAATGGCCACAGTCGCCAAACTGTGGAAAGAGCCAAGGTGCCCATCAACAGATGAATGGATAAAGAAGATGTGGTACATATATACAATGGAATACTATGCCTCCATCAGAAAGGACGAATATCCAACTTTTGTAGCAACATGGACTGGTCTGGAAGAGATTATGCTGAGTGAAATAAGCCAAGAAGAGAAAGTCAAGTATCGCATGGTCTCACTTACTTGCGGTGCATGAGGGGTAACCTGGAGGACAGTGGGAGAAGGAAAGTAAATGGGAACTAGGGTAATCCAGGGAGGGAAACAATACAACAGAGACTTTGGACACAGAAAGAAACTGAGGGACTGGGAGGGAGGGGGATGGAGGGATGGGAGAGCCTGGTGGTGGGTACTGGGGACACCTAAAGCGTGGAGCACTGGGTGTGGGGAATGGGGAATGAATCTTGGAACACTGGCAAAAAAAAAAATTTAGTAACAATAAAAAAAAAAAAGAAAGAAAATATCATGTAAGGCCGCCAAAATCAATCTGGCTGGAAAGAAAAAAAACAAATATACAAACAAACAAACATCTAGCAGCCTCGTACAAGACCCAAATCTTTTCTCTGGCAGTCTGTTGCTTAACACCTGCTGCTCACCACTTCATAAAAGTCAAGTCTAGATGAACTGGCATTCTTCACAGTGTTACAAATTCATTAGTGTCATAATCATTAAGGGCAGTAAAAACAATCAGGGTTTACTATAAACTGGCAGATTGAAGATTTAAGATGAATGGGCTTCTAAGAGTCTATTATACAATGAAACTAAAAGGAAAACAAGCATCACACATTTTAAATACTCATCTTTCCAAGAAAAAAACCCTTCACATGGACTTACACTAATGTACACACGTATAAATTAGCGTTAAATGAAACCGGTGTTTAGCAAACCCTACACATTTTAAATTTGCCAATGGTTAGTTATTCCAGACGGTATTACGTACTAAGCCTCAGAGGCCATTATTTTCATTTAAATTCCACTAGTAGGCAAAATCTAAATGTCAAAACTTAGCATAGTGTTTAATGAGTGAATAAATATTAGAAACCACAGCTCTTGAAATCTTAGGTAAGTCATTATTGGGGCTTACAACTTTCAGTTTTTGACATTTACTCCTTTTTATCATATCAGCTTTATTTCTTATTAAATATCCTCTTGCTTTGAAGATAATCTATTTAATAAAGAAGAAAAAAAAGTGTTTTTTTTTCCTTTGAGGTTTACTTAAACATAAGCATCACTTTTATAATATGTCCCCCAAAGCAATTGGCCTGAATCATATTGATGGATTATTAAACCCTAAATGCAATTTAGCAGGATGAAAGCATACTCCAATTATGTGGGAAATATACAAATGTTGTTACTGTCCACTTAAAATACATCATGTAACCTTTTGAGAATCCAAGGAAGAGAAATACGTCAAAAACTTGATAATAAATAGTCAATAGAGTCTTGAGTCTTCTAGTAATCCCAGAAATAACCTGATTTACTGTCATTACATTTTTATCCTAACAAGATTAAGGACTTTATATACTGAGGTTTTATTGCAATTTCCGTCCATAGGATCTCAACACAATGAAATTATTTTACTAACTGACATTTTAATTCGAGGAATGATTTGTCAAACTGCTGACAAAGTTGACCAGTCTGAGCTTAAGTCATCTGGGATCTAGAAGCACAGGGCATTTGGGCAAGACTGCAACTGTGCTATCAAAAGAGTACAAATAAAAATGTAATAATGTCTTCTACCTGCAGGCCTAAGACCTCCACCTAGCCTCTAATTAAATAGGAGGACAACGGTTTTCTATTGCTATTTATAAAGCATCTGTATGAGGTAAATACTGATGGTCTAGAGCTTGTGCAAGAGAAGAGCAGCCTCCGTCAGAGAGCCTTCAAGAGAGGGCATATCACAGAATGCTTTGGTTTTTAGTTCAGACCAAAGGGAATGCAGAACACACACACACACATACACACACACACACACACACACACACGCAAACAGTATTAAGGGGAACACAGAATAATCCCACAAGGAGGGTTTTCCCTTAAAAGAAGGCTTGATTTTATTGGGTGCTGAGTTTTGTTCACTATATTTGGTAGATATTCTCTAATTCTCTTGCAGGTTGGAGCGGGTGGTGAAGTCACCACAGGGCAAGGTGAGGAGCAGGAGACAGTCCAAGTTTAACAACAGAAGGAGATCGGAGGCAGGGTGAGAGACACAAATATCAAAAGGAGATCTCCAGGAAGACCAAAATAAATAAATAGATAAATAAATAAATAAATAGATAGATAGATAGATAGATAGATAAAATAAAACCTAAGAAAAGGAAGTGGGGGATTTATTTAAGATTAATCTTAAATTAAAAATTTAAGATGTTTAATTGAATGTTGTACAAAGTATGATATCAATCCTTTTTTCAACTTTTGTGTTCAAACTTCATTAAAATATCAATTTCTGTTTGATGTGTTGGATTTGTTTAGGGAGATATGAAGGATGACCCAGGTCGGTCGCCATGGAAACAGACTTGTTATAGCTATTTGCATGTAATTGTTTCAAAATTAGCACCTGTGTGTTGTCTCACCTTGATGCAAGAGTTGGAAATCTCTACATAACACTTTCTTTTTTTTTTTTTTTTTTGAAGATTTTATTTATTTGATAGAGAGAAACACAGCCAGAGAGAGAACACAAGCAGGGGGAGTGAGAGAGGGAGAAGCAGGCTTCCCGCTGAGCAGGGAGCCTGATGTGGGGCTCGATCCCGGGTCTCCGGGATCATGACCTGAGCTGAAGGCAGTCGCTTAACCAACTGAGCCACCCAGGCGCCTCTCTACATAACACTTTCTATGTCACCCCCACACCCTGCTAGACTGGTCCCTGGGTGCTGGCTGCTCAGCTGGTGTGGGTGAGTGTGGAGACACTCACGCCTCTCTTCCGTGGAAGGCAGTTTCTAAGCTGGAACTCACATCAAGAGAGGCAGGGGTCAACACCACTGACTGTTCAGGGGAATGACAATGTGATCTTGACAGTTGCTTCTGCTATGATAGAAGCTTTTAAGTTCGGTACAGTTCTACTTGTTGATTTTTGGCTTGTTTGAGCTTTTGGTATCATTCCCCAACATATCATTGCCAAGACCAATGTCAAGGAGCTTCTTCCACATGTTTTCAACTAAGCGTTTGTGATACTGGGTCCTACATTTAAGTCTCTGATCTCTATAGATTTAATATTCATGAGTGGTGTCACACAGGGGTCCAATTTTATTTCTATGTATGTGGTTACTGGTCACCCAGGTTTTCAAACCATTTGTTGAAGAGACTACACCCATTATCCATTGGGTGTTCTTGACTCCCTTGTCAAGTATTAGTTGACTATAAATGCAGCAGTTTAATTTTGGGTTCTCTTTTCTGTTCCATTAGTCAATGTGTCTATTAAACAATGTAACTGTCTATCAACTGATGAATGGATAAAGAGGATGTGGGGTGTGTGTGTGTGTGTGTGTGTGTGTGTGTGTAAAACGAAATATTCAGCCATGAGAAAGAAGGAAGTCTTGTCATTTGTGACAACATGAATGGACTTTCAGGTACTTATGCTAAGTGAGATAAGTCAGACAAAGACAAATACTCTATGTTATAACTTATATAAAGAATCTAAAAAAAAGAAAAACAACATCTGAACCTGTAAAAACAGAGAGTAGAGTGGTAATTAGCAGGGGCTGAAGGGTTAGGGAATTGGAGAGAAATTGTTTAAGGGTATAAACTTGCAATTAGTAGATAAATAAGGCCTGGAGATCTAATGCGTGATGGAATGATCACAGACAACAATATGGTATTATAATACTCAAACTTGCTAAGAGAATAGATCTTAATTATTCCTGTCACAAAAAAAGAATTATGTGGCTTGATAGACATATTAGAGAATACTATATGGCAATTATATTGCAATATATAAATGTATCAAAACAACATACTGTGAGCCTTAAACTTGCACAGTGTTATACATCAAATATATTTCAATTCAAAAAAAGGGCAATCAAATATATTTCAATTTTTTTTAAAAAAAAAGGGCAATGGAGGTATCCATTACAAAAGGGGAAACCAACTGCAAGGCAGGATTAAAGCAAGAGCCCAGGGGACCTCTAAGAGAGTCACTTCATCTGAGTTAGAGAAGAATATCAAGGGTATACAGAGTCCTCCTCACAATAAAGCTGACATAAAGAAGGTAATGTGGACTCAGGTAAGCCTCAGGTGGCTTCATTTAAGCATTTATCCAATTTAAGTACACTTTTCCTTTTGCAGTTTCAAGGTGCTCCTTTTCCTCTATGACTCTCCACATAATCTTTCACTTGGATTTTCTAATTTGAAATAATTTCTGAAACTCTCTTTTGCATTTACTTGAAGAATAATTGATAAGGAAAAAAATTAAATAATGAAAAGGATTTAATTTTTGCCAGTAGAAAATATGTGCAATTTTTAGCAAGCATAAAATGAAGACCCTTTAAGAGTTTTTCAAAGTATGTCACCCAGTAGCACGGGGTTTTAGAGCATTCCTTTATTGCAGTCAATCCTGCTAAAAATAAGGAGTCAGTTCAGGAGATCAGTAGAGTACAGCTAGCAAAAGGATGAACCTGGAAAGTGTTATTAACTATGTGCATACCGTGTGCAGAAAGGATCAGAAGATAGTGGCCAAGAAATGTCAAATGAGGAAAGAGTCACTAGAAACACCTTAACTGCCACATCCAAGATGCAACATTCCTTTCATCATATTTTATAATCATCTACTGACACCAGGCAAAAATAAAAAGAAAGAAACCAGCACAAAAGCCACGCACTTGCATGCATAAGTTCAACCTGAGGATTGATTCTTAGGCTGATTTACTGATGAATTCCCTTGTGTTTAGCAGCACACATTTCTAAGGTAGAGAGCTAGGGGTTTCCTGTGCTTCTTTGTTTGTTGCAGATTCCCTGTTTATACTACAGAAGCCCAGTATTCTGAGGATAATGTGGCTTTATTAAATGTCACTCACAAAACTCATTAATAGTTTCAAGGAGGTTTAGCAGCTATCATTCTCTGGATAAGTATCATAAAATATTTTCTGCTCTGAGAAAGCGCTATGGAGTAAGGAAAGTGCAAAGTATGTGAAGAGCATATGTTCTTACTCATTTTTAATAAAAATTGGAGAGCCAGGTGTTTGTGTATGCTTTTGCTTCTGATTGACGTTTTCACCTTGTTAGAATGACGCATAATCCTCCTTAAAATTAGGCTATAACTAGGGGTATTCATTATTTCATTAACTATAATTCTTTTTAAGGTTTTATTTATTTATTGGACAGAGAGAGCACATGGACTATCAGGGGGAGCGGCAGGCAAAGGCAGAAGGAGAAGCAGACTCACTGCTGAGCAGAAAGCCAGATGCGGGGCTTAATCCCAGGACCCTGAGATCATGACCTGAGCCGAAGGCGGATGCTCAACCAACTGAGCCACCGAGGCGCCCTACATTAAATATAATTCTAAAAGAAATTTCCCTTCCTATTTCTCTACTCTTTATTGGTCAGAACAAATCTCATATTAATTACTGAAATAAACTGAAATGTCCTCAATATTGGAGGACTAGATATACAGTCACAATTTATAAAGAAGTCAGGGACTCTAATACTTGAATCATATTAGGATGAGACATGAGAACGAGAAACTGTGTGTCAAGGGCTGTATGTAGGTTGGCGGTGCTGGGGATATTGCCCAGAGGTAGAAGGGTTTCATCCTCCCCTTGGTCCCAGTGGCCTGTTTTTATGGGATCAGATGGTGCGGTTACGTGAAGAGACTTCTCTTCTCACATACAATTATACAACTTCTGACTCAGGAAGAACAGAGAATTCTGATGCTCTGTGAAGGAGCAGAACTCTAAAAACAGCAGAGACCTCATGCTAACTTAGGAAGAAGAGATTTAGGAGAGGATAAGCACATTCCAGAGCGAAAATGTATTGTGACGACATAAGGAGCCTTGTCTGGTGAACAGAGCTCTTCAGTGAGGATAGAAGGAGAATAGAAAAGATGCCCTTTCTAATCTCAACTCTGTCAGGGTTGAGTAGGAGCCAGGACCAAGAGTCAGTCATAAAGAAAAGCACATTTAGTTGTAGATAGCATTTTTTTGCTACTTGCCCCCCCACACCTTTCTTCCACTTTCTGCTGATAATGGCACCTTGACTCCCCTTTGCTATGTGATGCTCTCATGCTCTGGCTCAATGCAAACTCTTCTTAGAATGTAAATCGCTTAGCCAAAAGTTGAATACAATAGAGAACTAGCAGAGCTTAAGTGAATACTGCTCTCATTTCCAGTAATTTGAATTGTGAGTGTAATGACCAGGAATGAGAAAAATGAATGGACCTCATCCATTCACTTGGTAGAACTCTGTCAACATTGTCAATGTTATTTAGACCCTGGAAGCTTACTGCACCATGTATATGCGGGTTTCATTCTCAAATCTTCAGTGCTATGGGCTAATATCCTCCAGATGATTTCCTTCTGGAGCTAACTGGCTAGTGTTGGTTTCTATTATTGCAACCATAGAGTTGATGAAAAAGATTTGAATGAATGAAATGAAATGTATGAAAAAGGTTTGCACTTATTCTTATAAAAAGAGTGGAAAATATACTAAAACATTTAGCCTGTTACTGTGTGTTGCTTGATTTCAGTAATAAATTTACATTTTTCCTAAAGTTATTCTCAAGTGAGTTCACTGTCATCACATAAGAGAAGCAAGAAAATCCTTAGTTCAAGGTACCACGAACAAAAGTACTTGGTCATCTCGGGGCAAGATTGGCAAGAAAGCCCGGCAAAAAAGAAAACATAACTTCTGATAGAAATGTTGGTCAGTTGTTATAGCTTGAATGTATTGGAAAGTTATCAATATGACCTCTAATGTAAATATAGAAATCTTTTGAGACATGGTGAGCTGTCACTGACTCCAGGAAACTGTCTAATATAAACCCTGTATGTCTTGAGAACCACAGAACTCTTTGCTCTCAAAAGCAGATGTGCAACCAAAAATATCTCAAAAGAAGATGTACAACCAGAAATATCTCTTTTGAGGATTTTTTTGGTGTATTATTCTTTATACTCTTTGCTTACAAACCGAGATTTCACTGTATAATCAACATAAACTGACAAAGATGAGCTGTTCTCATAAATCAAAAATTCTTAGAAATATTTTGAGGAAAGGAAACTCTGATAGGAGGTTTGAACCTGACAAATTTCTAACTGAGGAGAAGGGCTTGGGGCAGCAGGATTAGAGATGTAAATTAAAATGTAGCCCTTTCCATAACATGATTATTGGGAATAATACTGCAGGGAACCTGGGAGTGTTAACATGTCTTCATGCCCATCATGGATGCATGAATAAAGACGTGATGCTTCCTCCCTGATGAGAAAGAAGAAAATCCTGCTGTTTGTGACAACAGGGATGAAACTTGAGGACATTATGCTAAGTGAAGGAAGTCCAACAGAGAAAGACAGATACTGTATGATCTCACTTGTAATCTTAAAATACTAAACTCAGACCAAGAACGCGGTGGTGGTTACCAGGGGCTGGCAGTGTGTGGGAAATGGGGAGATACAGGTCAAGTTACAAACTTCTAATGATAAGATTAACAAGTGCTGAGGAGTCTAATATACTGCATAGTGATTATAACTCACCATAATGTATTACATACTTGAAAGTTGCTAAGAGAGTAGAATTTAAATATTCTCACTACAAAAAAAGGTATGGTAATTATGTCATGGGATGGAGGTGTGAGCCATGGGGGCAATTATTTTGTAATATACAGATGTATCAAATCAACACACTGTTCACCTTAAACTTAAATAACATTATATGTAAATTATATCTCAATAAAGCTGGAAAGAGGCAGCCCCTTTTGTATTCATTAGTTCATAAATCATTTGCAAAAGAAAATTCTGGAATGTAAATTTTGTCTTTTAACAAAGGAGAACCAACAATTTTGGAGACACTCGAGAGCTGATTGATCCTGGGAGCACAGAAAGAGAGACCCTTGACTGGCAACAAAAGTCAAAGCCAGAGCAAAAGCCTAAAATGCTGCAGCAAAATGAAAAGCTCCTTAGAATAAAGAACATTGCTATAGTATCCCTAAAATAGAAATACAGAAGGTGAGAACTTGACGTGCATCATCTGTGGTAGAGGATAGTGACAGCTGCAATATGGAAAAGTCACCTCAGATGCCACTTTCACGCTCACTTCTAGCTGATCCTCTCTGAAAAAAATGTCATCAGTAGTTTATAACACAGTCTATTTGGGATCCAGGCCATATGGGAAATGCCAAACATGTTTTTACATGGCATGCACATGTTTCACACACACACACAAAAACCAAAAACACATCTAAGTAGACAGTTGTGGAGTAGAGGAAGAAACCATGCTTCTCTGAATTTGTGTGCCCTTTTTCATATTCCAGCGCCTCTGTGATAAAGATACATGCACTATCAAAATGCATTTACATTTAATGTACCTTTGTTTTTCTCTGAAATGTTATTATTAAAATGAGGTTATATCTTACAACTAGTGAAAAGTTATTAATGGCAACAAAGTAATCCTTAAGGAACAATCACACCAACACAGTTTTCCAATAAATGTACGATGAATCATTGAACCCAGAAAATACTTTTAAACAAAAATTGTCTGTTTTTAAGCAAACTATTAGTTTTCTATATTTGAACTATTGAATATTAGTTCTCTAAATGTGTACACTTCCCACTTAATTTAAAAATGGCAGCTCTGTAAACATCTCTACCATCTGCTTTCTCTAGATACATCCTTCCTTCTGGAAGGAGGCTAGTGTTTTGAAAGAATATTACCCCTATGAAGAAATGCTTCAAATGCAAGTTTCCTTTTTCCAATTACCTCAACAGCTGGTGTTGTGTATTTACATTTAGACAGAAGAAATCTCATGAAGAGACTGTGCGACTTCAAGTAATTTAGATTTGTCACGGGGCACGGAAAGCACACTGGCAAATAATTCAAATGAGCTCATATGTCTTAGAGATAAGGGGCTTTAAAAAACAAAATATAATCCTTAATCAGTGAGGTTATAGAACAGATCTCTACAACAGAATTAACCAGTCTTCAGAAGCGTTATGTAGAAGACAGATGATTTAGTCACTACTCAATAGTAGTGATTATACAATCAGTGGAGGGTGGGCTTTGAGAATGCCATATGACTGCACTGGCTAATATTGGGACCGTGGGAAAGAACATGGGCTGTGCAGGTGACATACATGGGTCTTCTCCTGACCATACAATTTATCAGTGCATTTCACTTCCTTAAACTCTGTGAGCCTCAATTTCTAGATCTTTGAAATTAGGTTATTAATGTCTATGTAAGCATTTGGTGAAATATGAGTTCCACTGTTTTCTCATCATCTAGCAAAGACCAGAATTCAATTAATATATGTCAAACAAGGTAAGATAAAAATATACCATGTCATCAAATCTTCTCTATCTGTTTTTAAAGATTTTTATTTATTTATTTGATGGAGAGATAAGAGCACAAGTAGGGTAGAGTGGCAGGCAGAGGGGCAGGGAGAAGGAGAGGGAGAAGCAGGCTCTCCACTGAGCAGGGAGCCCGATGCAGCAGGACTAGGACCCTGGGATCATGACCTGAGGCGAAGGCAGACAGTTAACTAACTGAGCCACCCAGGCACCCCAAATCACCTCTATTTCTAAGTAGTTGCAGAAACATTTACTGGCATGAGTAGCAAAGAGGCCGCCTTGGAATCCCCCTTCCTGCTGAGCGACCCTCATCCCTGGAAGCTCAGGTAGCCCAAGAGAGCAGGAGGCTAACTCCCAAACCCCAGGCAGAGATGTCTTCCCAGCCCGACAGGACACCACCAATCTACTCTAGGAAGATGCGTCAGCAGCCGAAGGCCCTCTGGGGCCAAAGATCTCATTCTCTCAATTTCCATTTGTTCCAAGAGTGTCCCGTGTTGGACACCAAGATTACAATTCTTAGTGCTTCCCTTTCAGACTTTCAGACTTACACTCGGACATCCCCTGGGTGCAAATAACCTCAGTAGACCTAAAACAAAACTAGTTCCAACTCTATGAACTCAAATTCATAATATCCTTGGGATTAAACAAAGAAAAGTGTAAAATCTCGTGCAAATGTAGGGGACATACAGTGAACTTATAACATTGGCCTGGGGTGCACTCTACCTACCCAATAAATTTAACCCTTCTCTGGCTCATTTCTAAATAAGCATGTGGCAGGAATACATTCTTTTTTAAAAACATGATATACACAGGTATAGGTGTATTTTCCAGCAGAAACAGGGTGTCATTCTCCCCGGAGTTACCTCGAAAAATTCCCAGGTGTAATACCCATTAGATCTATTTAGCCTGGATTAGGACACATTTCCAGGGTTGGGCAATCACAGTGTTTCCAATTCATCCTGCATGTTCTTGTGTCCACACATGGAAGTGTTGGGTGGGCTATCACCAAACAAGCCATGTGAATTAGGACTGAGGTTGAGAGTGCTATCTCCCAAGGAAAGGTGGGGTGCTATTACCAGAAGGAGAAAATGGAAAGAAGGGCAAAAGCAGTAGATATCTATATGTATAAACCTCTATAAACATATAATAGAGCACAGTATTGGTTTTTACTTTCTTTATAAACTTCTTTTGTTCTGGTTTTGGCTGTGAATAATGGAAAGCTGGTAACAGGTGAATGAATTAAATTTTTACACAGCATATTATTTTTTCTTCCTCTGATCATCCCACCCCCTTGACTCCATGCTAAACTCACTAGTGGCTTTCCACCTGTCTCATCAGCCACCAGCCATCCCTTAGTCCTGAGACAACACTTACCAAGAACAGAAGTATATCTGCATTTCAGAAAAGAACAAACCTTCAGTCACACAAATATAACCAAAAATCATGTCAGGTGAGACACAGAGAAGAAAAAAAGAAGGAGGAGAAGGAAAGAGAGCATAAAGCTAGATCTATGCTATAAAAAATGTCTTTCTCTCTTATTTATTCCCCTCGAAAAATAACTGTTTATTCTAGAACCTTCACTGCTCAGGAAAATAACTGCTTAATCTTTCCTGATCCACAGAATCCCACCTCAACATTTCCCTCCTTCTCTCTGTGCCTGGGCCCATAGCTCGAAATTAATACTTGAATGACATGTGGGTTTTTCTCCCTGAAACCTCTCCCCTTTTCCTACCTACATTTTCTCACTCTTTCTTCCTTCTCTTCCCTTCTCTTGCTTTTCCCTTCCCTTCCTTCCTTCCTTTCTTCCAAGATTTGTTTATTCTGAAAGAGAGAGAGAGAGAGAGAGAGAGAGAGAGAGAGAAAGAAAGAAAGAAAGAAAGAAAGAAAGAAAGAAAGAAAGAAAGAAAGAGAATCTCAATAGACTCCCAGCTGAACGTGGAGTCCAACCTGGGGATTAGTCTCACAACCCTGAGATGATGACCTGAGCTGAAATCAAGAGTCAGATGCTTAACCAAGTGAGCCACCCAGGTGCCCCTCCTACCTTCATTTTCTATCCCCAATAAGCTCTCAGATGGGGTGATGCCTCATAGCACTCCATACCCATTCTGAGAGACCATGTGAGGAAGCACCAACAGAGTCACTCCCTGAACACTGGTGACAGGTGTAACTTGATCCCTGCTGGTCTGAAAAAATGTTCCTAAGAAGTGCTGGTCCTCCAACATCTTTAACCCTCAAGGCAGAATCTCACAATTCTGATTCCTCTTTGTGGTCAGTTTATATAGCAACATAAATGCACATAGCTGCCCAACTTTCAGGCCCCTCTGTCCCAGCCCTACAACGTCAGGCTGAGGCAAGAAAAAAATCTGTTGTTCTCTGTAGAAATATTACATCCTGGCCTCAAGGATGACAGCTACATCCATCTGTCTCTTCAGAGACAGAACTCAGGAATGAAATTCTATCGTTGAATCTCTACCTTCAGTTCTAACATTATATGTTTCCATCTTACGGTTAGGGACCTAGGAACAGCTGAACTGGAAACAGCCTGGGGACAGAATCCTGAAGGAGTCCACATGCATTGCCTATAAAGTTAACACCTACTATACCCCACTTTGAATTCCTTGAGTGGGGAAATGGGTTCTGTGTGGTTCCCCATTATTCTAGATTTAAATCACCACCAGCAAGAACCAATAGCCTTGGCTTCCTTATCTCTTCCTTATCTCCCAAGACTTAGAAATCAATGTTTCACTCTATTCTGGAATCCAGAGGCACAGTCATGACTGATGAGGTCCTTCCCCCCCCCCTAATTTTTCTTGCTGAAATTGGGTCTCATGGCATTACCAGCCTGAGTGGGCTCTGGCGACCCACACCTACCTCTCTGTGGTCTCCAGTTCCTGGTGCCTACTCTGGAGTACCAGAATGTCCCTTAGCCCCTAATTCCTAATCTACTACCCAGTGACCATACAGGTATGCTAGTTCTTTGTCAGCACAAGATCCTGAATGCTATACTTTTGAGGTGCTGCAATCCTTCCACTCACAAATAGAGTCTTCAGACATGTCACCACCTGACTTCCCTCTATGAGTCATCATTTGAATTCCCTGCTTTCTTGCTATACTACTGAAAATGCTAAGTCCCTGAAACAATCTCCTAATAGTAATCTTTTAATAGGGATATTTTGAGATAATCCATGCATATATGTATGTAAACAATCATATATGTAAAATATGCTGCCCAAATGGACCTAATTTTCACTTTTCTCTGCATCCTCTCCTTCTGTCATGTAACCTCACAGGATCCTCCCACTCTGACTCCCAGTTCAGCCTGTGACCTTCTTTAACAGATGGAGAGTCTGTAAAGCTCTTGAGTGAGCTTGGCCTATCCTCTGCACCTTTTTCATCTGCTTGATACCATGCCATAATCGCTTGGAGGCTTAGAGACTTGGGAAGTATGGCCAAGTATCCCTGGTATTCTCAGCGAAGGAAAGCTGGCATCAGCCCAGTCAAGAACACAGAGCTATTCTGTCTTGCTCCAGGCTGCTAAGATTTTGAAGTTGCTTGTTACACAGCATTATTTTAGCCAGAGGTGACTGATGCATGAGTTGTATGCTGTTTTTAATATGTGATCACTCATCCCACCTCAGTGTCCAAATCCCTCAGAATGGTAATTGATCATCACATGATGTCAGCCTCTCCAAACATTAGTTGACAATAGAAAGAATCAACTATTGGGTGCAATTATCTCTCTAATCACATTGGTATGTATAAACAGAAAAACGACAGTATAATAATTAAATATATGAAGACAAAAGCAATTGTAATTGAAACCATGACTTACCAAGTTTGTGTGTATTACTCTATTTACTTGCAGGGTAAACAAATGAAATTAGAAGCAAATTTATGACAAGGTTACTTTACTTTTTCTCTTCAACATATTCGTATGATAATGCTAATTATCATTAGCATTGATGCTAATTATATTAAGTATAATTAATATATTTAACAAAATGCTAACAGGTATTATAAAATAATAATTGACCAGAATAAATACAACTATCTCCATTTGTATAGAGGTGTATATTATTCATACTTTCTTTTCTCATGTGCATGAAAGAATTATGAGTAGGGTATACACAGAAAACTAGTTTTCCCTCTGAGAATTTTCACCAGCCAAGTCTGATCTGGGCTTAGTGAATTTTGTATAGGGAAAGGAGTAAAATAGTAGGAGAGATCATTCTTCTCATTCAAATGGATTACCCATGTTTTTGTAGGTTAAAGAAGATTAAGCTATTCACTTAGAATCCTCCAGAGGTTCAGGAAAAAAGTATATGTATTTGTAAATTATATTTTAAGTCTTTAATGAGGATGTTTTTTAACTTCTACTGCATAACAAGGACACTTTGGCTTGGATGTTCCCATCTATTCAGTATCTCTAAAGACATTAAAACAATAAATACACCAAACTTGTTCAATGATTTATATTGAACTTAAACATCTATTTATACATAGTTTTAACCCAGTAAGAACAAAACAGATATACTTCTCATTCTAATAAATATTAGCTATCACTATCCAATGGTATTATAGCAAACTTTAATTGAAAGAAAAAAAATTTCCTATATTCATTCAACCAATGTATTGTATGCCACACTTATAACTGATATGCTCTTCCACCGCTCTCAGTGTATGAACACAGAAACAATGACTGATGTCTGGGATGACAGAAAGGAAGGTCTCATCATCACCAACAGTTACTACTGTGTGACTGTAAAATGTATGAAACAAAAGTGACAACTAGATGAGAACATGGCCTCCATCACTCATCAATGGATCAGTGGCAGAGAATATTTTAAGGGGATCACATCATCTGGGAAGTCCACAGCTGAATCCTCTCACGTAGTTTTTGAATGAATTGCCTATGACACATATTGTCACCAAAAAGAGGCACTTGATTGTGACATTTCTTCAGTATCTGCCACTAATAATAGTAAGAACTTCTGTAAAAATATCTTCCATCACGTAACTCAAAAGACTGGATGAAATTATAAACAAAATATTCTCAACAATATTTTCCAAAGATTCAGGCAATTCAATTTTCAAATGTCTTTAATAGTGCTTTTTTTATAGAAATCAAAGATATAAAGTATAGATTAGTCACAAGAAAAAGTTGTCTTGAAAAACAAGTCTGATTTATTCATTTAATAAACATTTGTTGGCACCATACAGGTCACTGCTGTTGGGAATATAAATATGAAAAATATAAATATAGCAGCAGGATTTCTAATGAGGAGGATATTTTCTAGACTCTGATGAGTTATACATTCTTGAATCTATGTCAATACAAAGAAATGAGAAACCAGACTTCGTTAGCATTTATTCTTCACTGTGTGACTTGGGCATTTTCTCTTGTATAATTTACTGAGATAACAATTACTATTTTAACACAATGAGAATAAAATCAAATATGGAATGATGTTCTCCCAACACTATGGTGCTCCTATAGTCTGTACCCATTGCAATTATTTTCGCTACCTCCTTCCAAGGTTAACTTTCTATTTCTATTGTTATGCAATATCGCTGAAGATGTTTGTTCTAGATTTTGCTAGTCTGGCCAAGAAGAGTAACATCAAAAACTGGTTCCTTAAACTGCCTGCTTTTGAATATCTTTCCTTCAAACAGAATGTCAATTTGACATAAAAGTAATATATGATCTCCCTTTTAAAGTGAATCACATCATATTGTTTAATTAAATTGCCCATTTATTTTTTTTTACTATTTGCTGACAAATACATACTAAAAGCAGTTTATAAATTATACTCTGAAACTTAATGTAAGTTTAAAAAATATCCTACATGAAGATGGAAAGATTTAAAAAAATCCATGCTATAAGAATGCAAACAATCAGATGTAGTGAAAAGAACCATATGTACCCAATGTTAATAGCAGCAACGTCCACAATAGCCAAACTGTGGAAAGAGCCAAGATGAATGGATAAAGACAATGTGGTGCATATACACAATGGAATATTACTAGGCCATTAGAAAGGATGAATACCCAGGTTTTGCATCAACATGGATGGGACTATGGAAATTATGCTGAGTGAAATAAATCAAGCAGAGAAAGTCAACTATCTTATGGTTTCACTTACTGTGGAACATAAGGAATAGCATGGAGGACATTAGGAGAAGGAAGGGAAACATGAAGGTCAGGAGAATCAGAGTGGAGATGAACCATGAGAAACAGTGGACTCCGAGAAATAAACTGAGGGTTTTAGAGGGGAGGGGGATTGGGAGATGGGTTTGCCCAGTGATGGTATTAAGGAGGACATGGAATGTATGGAGCACTTGGTGCTATACACAATGAATCTTGGAACAAAACATCAAAAACTAATGATGTCAGCACTGGATGTGGGGCATGGGGAATGAATCTTGGAACACTGAAAAAATAAAATAAATTTAAAGTTAAAAAAAAAAAAGAATCTTTCTCTACCTCTCCCACTCCCTCTCTATATATAAAAATAAAGAAACAAATGTAATGATGAAAAAAAAAAACTAATGACATACTGCACTGCATGGTGACTAACATAACATAATTATTAAAAAAAAGAATGCAAATGATCAAATGTAACAATCTGTACCATACTTCTGGACGCAGGCTCTCTGCGACTGTCCTACTGATAGTTTATGTGATACATGGTAAGTATAGTCCTTTGCTTGCAAAGTATATATACTTGTAAGTTTGCACTTGACATTTTAGGGAACATACCTAAGGATTCCTACATTAGTATGTGACAGTCAACATGAGTGGCAAAAGACCACATTTGGTTCAGTGAAAGAAGCTATTAAAATGTTTACTACTTCAGTTATTTTCAAGTGTTCTCTTTTGTAAACCAAGGCACATTGCAACTATATTATCTAGAAGTGTCCTTCTCCAGGGAACAGACAGTAAAGAGTTTGACTTAGAATGTTTACAGAAACCAAAGATAAGAAGTATGGATTGTCACAAGAAACATCTATCTTGACTTAAAATGTTTTTTGTCCTGCCCTATTGGACCGATAAAGCAATCAGGTAAATCAGAGCCAAGATGACCCAATATAGAGATTTTTGGTTGAACTATCACAGCACAGACCTCCTTATTTTCTTTTGTCCTAGATGTTGTGATGGTGTGAACTCAAAGGAGCCAAGAGCCAACACAAGGATTTGGAGAACAGATTCAACTAGCAAAGAAAGCAGATGGGAAGTTGCCACCCAAAGTCACGTTTGAGTCTTAAATCCTTGTAGCAAGTCGGATCTACATCTCTGGGTTTTCAATTACATTGAAGAATACATTTCCCTTGTGTTCTTTTCTTTTTAATTTTTTGCATCACCCAATCAACCTATCCCTGCTCCCCCGCCACCCAGCAACCCTCAATTTGTTTCCTGAGAATAAGAGTCTCCCATGGTTTGTCTCGCTCCCCGGTCCCATCTTGATTCATTTTCCACCCCCTTCCCACCACGACCCCCTGCCCTGCCTCTCAAATTCCTCATATCAGAGAGATCATATGATAATTGTCTTTCTCTGACTGACTTATTTTGCTTTTGAATAATCTTGCCTAGACAGAAAGAAAGGATCCAAGGAAGTGTGTAAATAAACAAAATGAGAAAATATTAAAATATCTTAGCAAGTCATGGATGAGATTGTCAGTAAAGACATACTTGGGAGATACCAAGAGTTGATTCCAGACCACTGGAATGGAGTCTTGTGAATTTTTTGGTTTCACCACTGCATATAAAAGTTACATTCACACAGAGCTGTAGCCTCATAGGTGTGCAGTAGCATTCTGTCTAAAAAAAAAAAAAAAACAAAAACAAAACGTACATACCTTAATTAAAAAATACTTGGCTACTAATAAATTCTAGAAATCATTTGAGTCATAATCACTAGTCACCAATCACCACAAGTAAAAAAAGTTTAAAATATTGAAGAATTCTCAAGATGTGACCCAGAAACCCAAAATGAGCCATTATTGTTGGAAAAGGGTTCCAGATAGATGTGCTTGATGCAGGGTTCCTAAACCTTCCACCTGTAAAGCATGCAGCTTCTACAAAGAACTGCAAAGTGAAGCATTATAGAAAAATGTAGGCATGCACTGTAGAGGAAGAATAAAGACAAGAGAGAAAGGCCACATGCAGAGTGGAAGAAGGAAAAACAGAGTGGGATTCTATGACAAATGATAAGGATCTCCAGCAAAGAGAGGCAGGAGGGTTTGGTTCTCCAGCCATGGAGGATGTAGACTGACAGTTAAATAGGCAGATTTCAAAGGCTAATACCCAGGTTTTGAGCCCTGTGGTGTTGGTTATTATTAGTCAGTGAAATAGGATCCAGGAAAGAAGAGGAAAGGAGATGAACCCAGCTCATGCACAGTGAGCCTGAAACACCCATGCAACGTCTGTAGGTGGTTGGTTCTGCAGACCTCAGCTTTGGCATGACAGCTGGAGTTGTTGAAGGTGTGATGTCAGCTACCATCTACAGACAGAGATGAGTTAAGAACACAACAGTGCATGTAAGAAATGGGAAGTCATGTGGAAGAAAGGAAGAGCAGAATGGTAAGGAAGAACACTGAACATGTGAACATGCGAGCCATACATTAAGGAGCCAAGAACTGCCAAAAAATGGACCTGAAGTGCATCTTTTTTTTTTTAAAGATGTTATTTATTTGACAGAAACAGAGCAAGAGAGGGAACACAGCAGGGGGCATGAGAGAGAGAGAGAAGCAGGCTTCCCGCTGAGCAGGGAGCCCGATGTGGGGCTTGATCTTGGGTCTCCGGGATCATGGCCTGAGCCAAAGGCAGTCGCTTAACCAACTGAGCCACCCAGGAGCCCCAACCTGAAGTGCATCTTAAGAAGAATACCGAACTGCAGTAACAACAGAACAAAAGAGAAGTGTGTGCACCATGGAAAGTCAGAGATGAGAGAGGCTCAAAGATGAAGGAGTCATCAGAATATGGGGTCTCACTGTGGATAGATCTAGGAACACCAGAGGGTTCCTGAGAGGGTGTGGTGACCACGGAGGGGAGCTTGCGGGAGCTGGGGAAGGAGACACATTACTACACATCTCAAGCAAGCAGTAGAAGGCAGTCAGAGGGTGGTGGAAACAGCAATGGTTTCAAGAGTTCACTTAATGGATCACTGCATTTGAATTTGAATTCAGATGTATGCACCTAATTCTTTACAGAATCAAGGACACCTGGAAACCTGATCATTTCATACATGAGACTCTCAGGCACAAGATCACTTCCCACAGGAAGAATCCCTGTGACTCACCAGGATGAGGCGAGGGTGGGGAGATGACAGGGAATGTCCCAGAAATTGTGGCTGATTTTTACTTTGTGATAAAATAGGCACCTTGACCATCGTGGGTGGCTTCAAAAACATTCATTAATTTACAACTTATTGGACAACTGAGATATTTTATAGCCTTTACAAGAATCTCTGATGCAGCCAAAAAATAAAAATAAAAAATAAAGCCCCCTGAAGACATACTCTTTGTGTGAATGTTGTATTTTATCCAAAAATCTTGCTTCTATTTTGTTCCTTGTTAAATTCCTACCCTGTGACTTACTGAAAAGCTGCAGGGGAGAGAATTTCCTGATGAGCTGTGTAACAGCTATTCCTTCCTTCCGACGTGCTTTCAATATCTGTGCTCCTCAGTAAATTGCACTGCAGCAGAAATAAGTGTGGTATGAAGCCTGGTGTGTGTGTGTGTGTGTGTGTGTGTGTGTGTGTGTGTGTGTGTGTGTGTGTGTATGTAGCAAAACATAGAGGTTCTGGGTGACTTTAATAGCTGCAAATCTAATTCACTGACATGGAACTGACATTCAGCTTCAAAACCAAGTATTTCCAAAGAAGCAATGATTATGATCACCAGTTTACAGAAAGCAATTGATATATTTCTGGTTTCTTGTCATCAATAAAAGATATTCAGTGAATGAACATATTAATTTTTAGATCCCACGTTTAAAGATAACTCTTTACAAACCAATCATTCCTCCTAAGTCCTTTTCTTAATCTGGTTTTGAAAGACAAATTTCTGATACTAAGATGTAGTCTGATCAAAAGTCCTTATCTGTTATCTTCCACACACTCAGCTCAGCATAGATATTGAAAGAAATATGAAACAGAAGGTCAAAGAAGCAGTAAAAGAAAATGTGCGATTTCAACAAATTTGAAAGCAGAAGAAAAGAAGCTTATGTAGCAAAGTACAAAAGATTACACGGCAAACGGCAGAAGTGAGGAGCTAGTGATTATGTCAAAGAGCCCATCCCCATGGACACCACGGAACATAGGGTACAGGGAGCGCAGCCAAGGGAATGCCAGGATGAGCAGGGAAGGGTGCTGGAATCAGCTGGGCATGAGGGGACCTTTTGCATGACCTGGATCCCTGCCCAAGTACTGAGCAGGCGTCCCTAAGCCTTCCCTGTTCCATAGCTGAAACATTGAAGTGTTTTCTGAAGCTGCTGTCACAAGATTCCTGACTTTTGGGTCATCACCCACAAGCCCATCTCTTTGCCTGGATCCATGACACGTGCTGACAAGTCCTGAACAAATATGGGAACCCCTAGGAAGAGCATTTCAGTGACTTGTTGGCTTCAGTGACACAAACTTCACTGTTCATAAAAATTCATCTCCCTCTTCTGTCTGGACACTCTTCAAAAGTACAAAAGTGAGTGTCTTAACCTATTTGGTAATTAAAAGTGGCCAGGTGACTGACTTTGAGGCCAAGGAATGTCCAAGCAAGTCACATGTGTCCCATCCAGTCCAGGCTTGACCCATATAACTCCCCTTGCATATTTTCCCTGTTTTCCATCGAGGATTGCCTCGGTGACAAACCCAGAGAACATTTGGAAGCCATTGTTGAAGATCATTCCCCAGACCCTCAATGTCCTATTGACATAAAAACCACCTGCAGATAGCCATGCGAGCAACACAGGAATGCTGAACAAGGACCTTTGAGGGTATACTTGTTTCCGTGGCCTGCATACCCTAACTAACACGTTGTTAAGTGTGAGTGAAGAGGCATGAATAACCAATCACTTAGTCTCTGTGGGAGCAAAGCAACACACAGGAGAAAAGGTGTGGGTGGGAGGGAAAATATAGAGGGAGCAAATGACACTTCATTAAATATATAAACAGAGCTAAAACCAGTGTCTTTGTAAAAATCAGAGAATAAATTATTTTTTTAAAAAAGCAAATGAAGTAACAGAGAACAAGAAAGGAGGTCTTGAAAGTGTAAATATGAAAACAAAAATGCAAAAGTAATGAAAAGAACAACGGCCAAAATACTTCCACGTCAAATCCCTTCCAATCAGTAATGCCCTTGAACTGTCCTGATGGTCACCCACGTCCTCCAGCTGTTGAAGCCAGTGTTATTTCCTGATTCCTGTTGTTCTGAGTCCATCAACGGCCTTGGACACATGGGTCCTTCCAAGACTTGAGAGCCCCAGAGCTCATTCCTCACACATCTTTTCTTATGCATGCACTCTCAGCACCAAGCTCCTCCCTGAACCCCACGTCTGCAGAGTCCTCTAATTTGGGCACAGGATTCTGCTCATGTGCAGCATGCTGGATGCCAGAACAGAGTAAAAAGGCTGAAGAAGGGCAGGTTCACACTTTCTGTCTGTCTTCAGACTGGGACCCTGTTCTGCCCATACTGTCTAGCTCGGACTGAACTGGACCACACACACCATGAGCTTTCCTGTTTCCTACATACCTCCTAGAGAGGTCCAAAGACCCACAGCCTCTGTGAGTGTGTGAGCAGACTCCTTATAATCAATCAGTCAGCCTCTCCTAAGAATCACAAATAATACCTGTCAGAAAGCCCCTCTATGAAGTACACCATGTAAGCCTCCACTCCAGTCCAGAACCAGGTAGACTTAATCAGAGAAGCATGAAGGCTGAGCTTGTCCCCTGTAGACACCACTTCTCCATCCCAGTGGCCACATAGCAGTGTGAACAGTCCTCCATCTCCCCCACCCCCACTCCTGGCAGCTGTAGGGGTCCCAGTGGGCAGCGGACCTCACCCCTGACTCAGAGGCAATGTGCCAGTATAAGTTAGCATCCCAATGTGACTGAAAAGAAGGTCACCATGTTGGGAAAACAATGGTACTGGAGCACCAATGTTTCCGAGAACTTGGGGAAATTTTTTTGACTTGAATGATTTGTGGAATCATTTGTGGAATTTAATTTTTTTTTTTTTGCAAAAAAGAAAAGATATTCAGGAAAATATTAAAGATGGAAAAACAAAAACTGGAAAATAAAATCATAGCTTATTGTTGGTAGAGTATTAGCATATTAAAGTAACTAGAATTTATGACATCTTCCTATATTTCAAACATGGGATAGAATTAAAAATGTGTTGATAATAAAAGCAACCAAATGTTTAGTACCATAATAAGAAATAATACTTCGAATAAATAAATCAAGAGGTAGCATCATAAGCATATTATTCAGAGATATAAGTAGAAATAAAGGAGAAACACCCAAAAAAGAGTTGAACAAAGTCGTGTGGAGACTTAGAGAAGCAGAACTAGTGTATATTTAATTATATGTACAATCTGATTTTTTTAAACCATGCACACCTGCTTTAAGAAAACATGAGCGCTAAGAAATTGCTTTGATTTATGTGTGTGTACATATATGCCTGTGTGTGTGTGTGTGTGTGTGTGTGTGTTTAAAAAAATGAGGGAGAAGTAAGCTATACCCAAATGGCAACTCTTTAGGAAATATGTATTATCCCCCATAAATACTAGAAATGCTCTTTGCTTTAGTATTATCTCATTCACACAATATCTCCCTGATGGTAACTGAAGTTACCATTATTTGGAAAAATTATTTGTGACTATAATAAAGTGAAGCCTTATTATCTGAAACTCTGTGGAATTGTACTCTATTCTGTACCCTCATTTACAAATATGAAACAAAAATTCATATAATAAATGCTATACAGGACGCAGTATATCCCAAGTGAAAATTTCCCCATAAACCTTGTAAAAATGCCTAAAAGTTTTGCTGTCATTTTCTGTAAAGTATTAGCATGCTGATGTAACAATTGGTAATGGTCCAAAACAGAACATTCTATTTCAATGTATGTGGCATCAGACAGAAAGTGAGGTTGTTTAACAAACTGTCGGCATCTCTTTGACGCAGAAACTCATGCAGGGATATTCAGAAGTCAAGTTTATCGGGGAGGGGCCATCTGTTCTATGCTTTCTGTCTCACAGAGCTTAAATGGGTGACGTATTTAAAGATACTGGGAATAGTTCCGGGCATGCAGCAGACAACACTCAATATTTTTCTTTCTTCTTTCATTTATCAAACAAAATCAACAACACACAAAGAAAATGGAAAAGAATCCAATGCTTGCATATATTCTTAGATTGCTTCCTTCCAAATGTAGCCAGGCAGAAGGAATCTATTTAGTTAGTGAAGACAGCTCAGTATTTAAAAATTCAAGAATTAAAGAAAAGTAGAAGAAAACAATTGAGATTGAAAGTTTGAGCACATCAATGATTTTCTGGCAAAGTCCTTTATGTTCTCATTATCTGCCTTATAGCCAGGAATACCTTTATAGCTTTAGAGTGTATGTTATCATTTACAAACTACACACACACACCTTCCTCTTGGCTCACCTTGGAGTTCAGAAAAAGAAGTGCACATTTACCTCATTTCTACGATATCCTCCACTCTTCCCAGTTGTGTCCTTTCTTCTAACTGAATTGTCCCCTGTGGTTCCCCAGGGTCATCCCCATGCCTCTCACTACAAAGGTTCCCTCATTTCCAAACTCCCACCATCTCTCTCTTCTGCAAACAGTCCCCATACTGAGTGAGGAGAGGAGTCAAAAAGACCCAAAGTCACTAGGGCCAGACACGTGTGCATGGCCACTGCTATCGTTTTCCTATTCTTCAGAAAGTCAGATGCACAGCAGGGGCACCAGGTGTGGGGATTCCGCAGGTCAGCAGCCTATCCTCAGGATGGGACTGACTCCAGCAGTGCAGGGTTTCCTATTGAAACACTGAGATACCATTTCAGCTCTTCCTGACTCCACGGCAGTGAATACTCAGCAAAGATGTGGTCAATCGATGCCATCTTCCGGAGCCCTTGCAAAATTCTGGGCACTGAGCTTGCTAGGGGAGGTAGTCAGCCACACTGTGCAGAGCCCAGATGAAATGTGCACTTTCATCTAATTCCCAGAGCGAGAGGATGAGGAAGAAAACACATGTGAGGCTCCCCGGTGAGGAAGCAGGAGCCTCTCTAGCTTAGACTCCAGCTTGTGTGGAGTGAGGCGCTCCCATGCCAAAGCCTGCTCTGCCGGGCTTCTCCCTGGATGAGGATGGGCACATGGCAGACACTAGTCCTGGTACTGACATGCCCTTGGTTCCAGACCTGGGGCAGGGCAATTGATATCCCTGAATGGTATCCTTTCTTGGTCAGCCCCTTACAGACAGAAACCAGGACGGGAACCTTAAATGCAAGCTCATCACAGTGAGGGGCTGATGCAGATAGACGCGCTGCTCTCCTCCCAGCCTCCCTGCCTCCCTCTATCCTTCCCTCTCCATCCCTGCATCACTTTTCTCTCCTCTACCTTTCTGTTTCTCCCTCTCACTGTCTGGTCTGTCTGCTTCTCTTTCTGTTTCTCAATCTCCCTTCTCTGTTCCCCTTTCGCTGTGCACTAATCTTCCTGGAAGTCTGTCAGTCTTTTTCAGTCCGGTCCCTGCCTGATGTTGTCCTGCCCCTCTCTTGTCTCTCTGGCTTTACCCCTACTCAGGGAGCATCTCCGGGCCCCTGTTCCATGTTTGTCGACTTTCACCCCGTGTCTGTAACTTCCTGCATCTCTCCTTTTGGGAGTCTCTCTACTTTTCTTGCTCCTCATGGATGATCTCTGGGTCTCTCTCAGCCTCTAAGTCTGTGAGTGTCTCTCTGTAACTTCTCCCCATCTCTCTCTCAGACAGGGACTTAAGGTTCTAAAGAAATAACAACCTCTCACCCAGTTTTAATGAGCATGAGCCTTCTCTGGATTCCAGGGGTGTGCTGCAAAGTTGAAGAAATCGGTCTCCTAAATGATAAAGCAAAAAGGAAAGTCCCTGTCCTTGGATAAACAATTTGCATTTCCAGAAGGATGCAGAGATGTGGAATGAGAAAAGGCTCATTCTGACACCTCGGTGAAAACGACAGGGAGTGCATTCATTAGCTGGGCTCCCGTTTGAATGATGCACTTCATCGCACACACCGCTATCCTCCCCGTCAACAAACACTGTTCACTTCAGTCTGAAACCCGCCCTTTCACTGGGCATTAGAATGAAAGACTTTTCAAAGTAATCAGACTACACATCTGCCATGGCCTGAGAATGCTTACACTCTAAAAGCTGTAAAGAAAGTTACACCTCCTGTCAATTTTTTTATCCATCACGGAACACAATAAACAAGCTTTGAATTTTTCCATTTACCAGTCCAAAGGAAAGAAATGTTTTATTTTCTTTAGTTTCTCGAAGTAATGACTGCCTTTGCCTTTTACATTTATAGCTTCAATGGCCATGAACTGATATTTAAGGTTGAGTGCAACCTTTAAACAACTTGTGAGATAAAAGGAGATTTATCCACAATAGTGCTCAGGTAGAAACTCTTTTTTGCTAGTGCGGAATGTATCTTGCTGCTGTTATTGTTTGTACACACACACACACACACACACTCACATGATCATCTTGAGAAGCAAATGCTAGAAGATTAGAACTAATTGCACATTAGATTATGAGCCACTTGTCAGTTTCTCATTCATTATCTTAGCTGATCCCTACAGAAACTCCAATGGGCTGACCTATAGTTGTAGTCACTGAGGCAAATATGTTTAGGGAACGTGCCAGGGCTTCCAAGGGCAAGAACTGTCTTTGTACCAGAACCAGAGGCTTCTGTGCTCCTTCTACAAATTAATAAATTGTGTGCATGTGTGTGCGTGTGTGTGTCCATCTTGCTTCTTGATGTGTGACCTATTTGCAGGCTGAAACGAGGTGCCATCTATCTCCATAGTCCTGTAAATCTGGGACTTTGGTCTATATGTCCCAAGTGTAATGACATTCAAGGTTAGGCTCTGTAGCCACCCTCACTCTCAGGACCTCACCCTCGTCTCCTGCTCACACCTGTAAGGGAGTCATGGCTGCTCTGGAAATTCTCTGGTCCTGCCACCATCCTAATCTAAGCGGCTCTAGGTTTTGATTTAAATGAAAGTTGTACATTAACTCCATTTCTGAGGGCTTATACATTAACTCCATTTCTGAGGGCTTTGATCCTTTGGACTTTGCACAGAGGCTCTACTCAGACAACATAATCTTGCCATACATTCCTCAGCAATTGCCCTTTTTTCTCCTTGAAGTCGACTGAGTGTTAACAAGTCCCCACAGGTGCTCCAAACATATCCTCACACGACACAGGACCATCTGAGCACAGAGGTCCGGAGAGGAGGCCCCACGTGCCATCAATTGTTACGAATCCATGAAGTCTCTCATCTTATAGAGGGATGGCAATACAAAAAAAAAAAAAAAAAAAATTAAAAACTATAAAAAAAAAAAACCAAACCAGATCTACATCTAAACAGAGTTTAAGTTGAGAGTAACAAAAACAGCTGTGAAAAGTCGCCCTACCGAGTGACCCTGGTTTTCAGTGTTATAATTAACAGTTTTCCCCACAAACAGACAGGTCAGGACACCAATCATCCCACAAGTGAGGATGAACTCTTTTCAAAACAAGCAGAAAAAGACCAATAAAAAAAAATCAAACAACAAAAAGAGTATGACCAAAACCTACTTGTAACATAGAGCCCCAAGTAAAATTAAACTTTCAGATGATAAACATGCTCATGCCACCTGGAAGCAATTCAGTCCATTTCTGAAGATTATTATTTCTGACAATGTCAATATATTCCTAAGTTGGGGTTCAGGATAAAACTTAAAGTCCTAAGTTTTTCTTCAGTGTGAAGGTTGCAACAAAAGGCAAACATATACAGGGGATTCCTGGGCCAGAAGAGAGTTGAGATAATAGCTGGTTTACAGGAAGTCCCCCTTGTCTGAAATTATACCTGCACAGTTACAACAATGGGGAGGGCACTCATAAACCGTTAGACAAATATTCACATTTAGAAGATTATTTTTTTCTTTTACTTTTTTACTATGATTGTAAAGGTTCATTATTTATTCAGGGAGGCAAAGCCCACATGATCAAGTGATTACTGAAAGGAATCATTAATTACTCAACATACATTTGCTTGACACACATTTTGTGATCAAAGAGAGAGAGAGAGTTATTTCCCTTGATAAGAAAAAGGAAATAATAATTGCCTTTTGCTTTTAACTTCCAACTGAGGATGGGTACCAAAAAATACTGGAGAATTTTTGCAAATGACTTCAGTTTACATCTGCTGGTCGGCTGTTCAAGTTGGATGGTAAAACAAAACAAAACAGAAAACAACAAAAAAATGCAACACACTGTGCACAACTGAGACATGGGAAGACTAAGGAAAAATACTACAATGGGCATTTAACTTAGTGTTCCTTTTAAACTACTGTCTTAGATCAGACATGCACTTATCAAATAATAGTATTAATGGATTTAAGTTTTAACATCTCTTAGAAAATGAAAGGATTTATTTAAACCTCTTTATAAAAAGTACTCAAACTTCTACCCCACCATATTCCAAAAGCCAGCTAACAGTAAGATAGCCACATGCTCTGGTCTGCTCAGATCCCTGAATGGCT
>PITA01023762.1:0-27525 GCA_004023965.1 Spilogale gracilis
TTTTTTTTTAAAGATTTTATTTATTTGACAGAGAGAAACATAGCCAGAGAGGGAACACAAGCAGGGGGAGTGAGAGAGGGAGAAGCAGGCTTCCCACTGAGCAGGGAGCCCGATGTGGGGCTCGATCCCAGGTCTCCGGGATCATGACCTGAGCTGAAGGCAGTCGCTTAACCAACTGAGCCACCCAGGCGCCCCTGGATGAAGAGTTAAATGGCAGTGCAGGGGTGAACCGACGCCATGCTTGCAATGCCACCAGAAGTGCTGCGATATGTCCAAGGCACCCAGGATAAATATCAAGACCAAATCCACAGGCAGGAGCTATTCCTCTGGCTGGAGGGCGGGAGGGTGGGCTTGCCCTGGGCCTGGCGGGGAGTAGGAGGTGGGCGGTCCAGGGGAGGGCACTTCGGGCAGAGGGCCGGCCTGGGGTTTGGTCAGCAGAACCAGAAGCACAGCCTGAGACTCTGGTGAGTGGCCTCGGTGGCACATCTGACTCATGCATCCACAGGGCGGGGGCGGGGAGGGCAGCGAGTGTGATGCTGGATATCAGGGCTGCCCACAAACTTAAAAAGAAATGCCTGGAAACCCAACTGTGTCACACAACATACACACCAGTGTGAAAGATAACCGCAGGCGGAGCTACTCCAAAACACGTTCGGCAAGAGGGAACTGCAGACTGAGGTGGGTTACAAGTGACCAGATGTGGGTCCACACTGTCCCAGGTCTCTATATTGGGGCACTTCCAGGCCACAGTGGGATGGAGCTTGAAGATCTAGCATCTTCAGGGGGCAGGAGTCCCCTTGTGAGGAGACTCTAGGCCTCCCCTGAGCTGGGCCAGCTGTAGGGCCTGTCCAGTTGTGGTCTTGTGCTGAAGTGACTCAGGCCTGGTTTCACAGAGGACAAGGCAGCCTTGGCATATGTCCCCGGGCCAGTCTCTCCCATAGCCTGTGGGTTCTGATGGACCCCTCACCACCCTGGTAGCCCAGAGACATGTGGGATCACTTCAAACAGCTGTCTAATGCTGAGGCTTCTCTGTCCTCTGTCCCACGGGAAACCAGTAGGTTCAAAGAGTGCATTTTCCAGCCCAGCCTGAATCCTGCCGGTTCCAGTAACAACACAGCACCGGGCATACTTGTGCGTGTGCCATAAATACTTGCTCAGGGAATTCCCATCCCCACGCTGCTGATGGCCTGACCTGACTGCCTCCCGGATCCTTGTCCATGTGCCTACACCCTTCACAGCTTACCATCCTCACCTCCTGATCAGAGGAGACATCTCTGTTGACATTCTTGTCATGGAATACCATTCACCATGCACCTGTTACCACCCCCTCTGGCCCCCGAATCTCTAGGACTCAGCCTCCTGAGACTCCCACCTTGCTGGCTGGCCCCCTGAGAAGAGCTTTTAATCGAGGGTGGAAAGCTCACGTGGGAACCTAACTGGAGGAGAACTTGGAAAGCCAGCCAGGCCAGCTGCTGTCTGAAATACCCTTCCTTTCATTTGTCTCTATCTATGTCTATTTCCATCTAATTTATCTATGAAGCATCTTTGGAGAAGTGTATGAGGCAGGTGGTTATTGGATCCTAAAGAGTGGGATGAGATTATGTGTTCATACACTGGCTCTCCAGACTGTTACCAACTGTCCTATCTACTTTCCTCCACGTCAGCATGTCCTGGCTTAGACAGTCCCGAGGTTTGGGAAGCAGATCTGGGAAGCGGGGATGAGCAGCCCCATGAGGCACAGAGGCATTCAAGTGGAGGCAGGACAGCCTCTTAGGATCATGCCGGGCTTGCAACTTCATAGGACAAGTGGAGCCCCATGGCCTCTGAGGTCCCTTTAATTCCATGGAATCCTAGCGCAGACCACTTTGCATTGTAACCCAGAAACGATTAAGTGGTTGTTGATGCATTCTGTGAGACAACCTGGCATCAATGCCCATTAGGACGGCGTCTGGTTGGAAGTCCTGCCGCAACTCACCGCTGTGCTCCTGGGTGTAGCTGCCAACCTTTCTGTGCCTCAGTTTCCTCCTCTGTGAATGAGGGTAACAGTAATACTATGAAGGATTGCAGTGAGAGTGAAGGAGAGTGTGTAGGAGGTTCTAGCATGGGACTCCCTGGCACGTGCTTGGTCAGTGTCGTGCTTGTCCCTAAAGTTGGCATCGTGGTTCTTGTGTCAGACCTTGGTCTTCAAATGTGCTGTCTGACTATAGGGGGTCATTGTCAACCATCTGCCAGCTCCCACACTTGCTCCGGCCCTAAAATCCCCCTGTTGGAGGGAGGTGCTCCTGCCTGCAAGTTCCTTCCCATAGGCCGCTCAGCTGGACAGCCCGGGTCAGACGGACTCCACACTTTTGGCCTCAGCAGGGTCCCCCCCAGCCGGGTCCTTGGAAGGCACCATCCACTCCAGATTCTGAGGCATTGTTCTCCTGGCCCAGCCAGTGACCATCTCCTTTATTTCCTAAACTATCCAGAGCCTGAGATTTGGGTGTGTGCAGCCAGCCCGGGGGCCATGGTCGCAGCCTGCTCTCCACTTGGACTTGGCTACTGGAGCAGGCCAAGTAGCCTTTCTGCTCCTACTCTTTCAAGCTGCCTCCCACCTCCACGAAAGGGCCAGGCTGATGTGTCAGCTGAGCTCCTGCTGTGAGTCCCTTGCAAGATGGCCTGTTGTATGCTCTCCTATGCATCCTGGAGTGCCACCTGGGGTCTCATCTCTGCACAGAGGGTGGGGGAGGATTCTCCCAGCCCACTGTGGCGGCCCACCCTGGGCGTGGGCGGGAAGCCCCAAAATGAACGTGGCAAGGATTGTAGGTTCAACCCTGTCATTCTGGAGAGGGGGAAACTGAGGGCAGAGAGAGGAAGCATCCCACATTTCAAGCCAAGTGGCAGAGGAGGACATGCTTCCTACTTCACCCCTGGAAAAAAGTCACTATAAAATAGTCTGAATGGTTCATCAGTTTTGCCTTTTTATATGAGGGTTTTCCTTTAATGAGAGGGCAGAACCTCCACACAGCACTCCTTCTGGAAAGGGCAAGTTACTTAGCAGACCTTACCTTTAATAGGAAGGGGAGCTTGGCAGTTGCTGCTCTCAGACTTGAGGAGGAAGGACTTAGAGCAGCCTCACCTTCCTGGGGACCGTCCGCGGAAAGATGGGCATAAGTAGGGGATGAAGGGAGTGGGCACCTAGGCCCCCAGGAGAGAAAGGGTGGGTCCTCTGGCTGTCTCTGGAGCCTTTTGCCCACCGCTGACCTCATAAAGCCAGAACCTGTGAGAACCCAAACGGTGAGAAGTTGAGACGCTGACTCAGTAAGAGTTAGAGACTATTTGCATACTATTTCTGAGGAGCTTTAGCTACGTGTGGTGTGTTTTGATGCTAATAAGAGAGCCCTTGTTTCTGACCCACACCTCCTATATCTCTCCTTGTGCTGACCATAACACTTGCTTGAGGACTTCACTGCTAGTCCAATTTGAAATGATCACCTTACTATGTTCCTCATATTAACATCAGGGAATCAAAGGTGAAGCCAACCTGCAGCTCCTTAGAAGACTGGGACAGTGGCTTGCTGGTAGATGGGCATTTGGAGGGCATCACCCACAAAAGGCCATCGGTGCTCCCACTTTGGATAGAGAACCCCCCTCCCCTCCCTCTGCAAACTAGGTCTGTCCTGCTGTGCCTCCTCACATGACCTATTTTCTGGCTACAGCTAGTATTACCTGTTCTAAACATCTGGAATTACCTGCCTGCTTAGTCACCTTCCCTCCAGCTTCAAACAGCTGTAGGGCCCCACCCCCTCTCCACCTCTTCTCCATCTAGGGTCCCTCCCTCACCTTTTCTTCCTGGAAGGATCTGGAGGTACCAGATCCACGAGTCCTGATGTCTTTAAAAGGATCAGCCTGGGCAATAAGGCTCATTCGAGAGCTGTGACATTCACCTTGACTCTAGTGAAAGTCCAAAAGCCCATCCCCTTTTGGCTTCCAACAGGGCACCATGAGGGCCTGTGTGCCCCTGATAGTGGCCGTACTCTGCAGCCTGGCCTGGGCTGGTAAGTCATTATCTGGCGGGGGTGAAAGGGTCCGGCGTAAAGGAGCAGAGAGGTGGGGAACTTGTTAGAGGTGTGAGCAGAGTGGGACAAGGAAGGGTCAGCTCTGTTCTGGAGCCACAGGACACTTAGACCTGTCCTTGTCAGAGCACAGGAGTTGTCCCTCACGTGGAGGGGACTGTATGAAGAGGGTTGCAGGGCTGAGGGACTAAGGTCATGGGAAGTCTTCCTGAGTCCTTGGAAGACCAGACCCAGACATCTCTTAGTGCAATCTGACTTTTGATCTCACCAAGGTTTGTCTGTGGGACCGCTGGATGATGTACAGCCTGCTGGGTTTGAGTGGCCTGGCCGCCCTCGGTTACTCTCTCCCCTGCCTCTGGGCCCGTGAGGTTGTTTGCAGTAGGACCTTGCTCTGGGTAAAACCTCCGGAGGTGGGCAGACTCAGCGGGAAACTGGAAAAGCCCCTGGCCAAGAGGTAGGCCATGTGTTCTCTAGGCTGTACAAATGGTAAGCGGAATGGGCCTTCGACACAGTGATTGAAGAACTAGAGCACAGAACTGGCCTACAGTTACCAGCAGGGCAGGGCATGGGAGTGGCAGAGGACAGCAATGCTTTCCTTAGTAGCTGGGCAAAGTGCTCGAAGTTGGTTAATGGGTACGGAGGAACAGGTGCCAAGGGAGGGGGCCGAGCTGAGAGGTGTGGGAGAATCGTCCTCTGCCCAGAGGACCAAGAATCGGAGCTTAATGCCCACCCCACTCAACCCAGGTTGTCCGTAAATAGAACGGTCATAAGGATGAACGAAATTAATGTATAAAAAGCACCTTACTTGGAGTGAGAGCTCAATGAGCTGAGGTTTTGGTTATGAGTATGCTTATCTGTAGTCCTGGGAGAAATCCTCATTTCCAGTCAGGTTTTGTATATGGAGACCCATAATGAGATTCCCAAATGGAAAACCTTTGGAGGAAAAGGCTGCTCCCAGGCCCTCCTGCGCTGGGAGGGACCAGGGACTTCTACTCTGGCACCCGCAGCAGAGCAGCTGGGAATCAGCTCTGTCAGGGGACCTGGGTGGTAGATAGCCAGTGGGGAGGGCATGAGAGTTTCTAGCTTAGTGTGAGTGAGTGGCTGCTTGGTTGGCACATTCCACTCGCAGGAGAGGAAAGTGACTTGGGACGTTGGGTACCTGGGCAGCCATCCCCGAGGACAGAGGCAACAGTGGATTTATAAATGCAGGTGGAGCCCTTGCTCCTGGGAGGAGGGGGGTGGTGATCTGGCCTGGCTGAGGGATGGATGGGGAGGTGTGGGTCCAGTAGGCAATGCCTCCTTCCTTCCTAAGGTGGGCAGAAGGCGCTCAGCTCTTGTCCTTCCTAGTTTCAACATCTCAGAATTTAAGATGCCAGACTCTGAATCCTATGGAGTCACCAGCAGCCTTAGGAGCCTGATTGTTTCAGGAGAACTGGGGCAGGAAGCTGGTCCTGGAAAGAATCTGCTTGGTTGACTAAGGTCTCCAGGGAAACAGGATCTAGGGCTCCTGGACAGGCAGGGATGATGCCCTAATCCTCAGAGCATCTGAGTGCTGGTGAAATAGGGACACCCAGGTTTGGGACCAGACTCTGTGGGTGGGCAGCATGGATAGGGAGTGGGCCTTCTGGCATACTGAAGTCTTAGAGAGTGCAGAGAAATTTAGCATCTCATGAGACAGGGGAGGCCCTAAGCTTTTGCAGGGGAATGGAAGGAAAGCCTGAGTCTGAGACAGACAAGATCAAAATGAAGAAGGCAAAGGTTCAGAGAGATGAGGCAGAAGAGCAAGGGGCAGATGGTTGCCTGAGCAGTGACTCAGCGCCTGGCCTGGGATGAGGCTCACACAGAGTGCTGTGTGGCCCACAGGCACAGGGCGGGGACAGCGGAGTGAGGAGTGACTCCTCTGCTGAGTGTCCCCAGGATAGCCCAAGGAGGTGGTTGCAAGGAAAGAAGTCCTTGCTAGCTCTCCCCTCCCCACTCAAATCCCAAGGTCGTCTTGAAGCAGATCAAGTTTACAAGGAAGAGGATTCTTACTGGGGACAGAGTTCTCGAACAGAGATGAAAAAGTCCACTTAGCCAGGGCCATGGGGGTGTTCTCCTGAGCTCCAGGGAGCTGACTCTTCACTTGGAGCTCTTTGCAGCCAGGGCCAGCTGCTGGAATGAAGTGAATTCTTTCCTGGAACTCTGTGAACGTTGCCTTCATTTGTCTGAATTTTCTCCCTTTGGATCCTGGGTGTTCTGCCAGGCAGACTGGCGGGTAGCTAACTGAGCCTTCCTCCTGGCCTAAAAATTTCTCCTTGCATTCAGGTTCCAAGGGAACATCATTTAAGATTCAGAAAGAGTTCCCCTGAGCCTGAAAGCACAAGTGACCTTGGGCCGGGTTGTTTTTAAGGACAATCCACTGGCTCAAAGGCCTGCCTCCCTGGCCACATGGGAGGCCCTGGACACAACCTGAGGCTGCTTCGGGACATGGTTAACCTTGACCTGACACCTCTTTGATGTAAAGAATACAGGCTCACAGGAATGATGTCAGCTAGGAAGCTGTCAGCAACAGAAATGCCCTGACCCCCAGGCCAAGGGCCGGCTGCTGAAAGTCAGGGAGGGAGTCAGCTAGATGCAGTGTGTCCACAGGGAAGACTGCCCCAGCCAGTCTGAGCACTTGCCACATTGGCGCTGGGCGTGGAGTATTACCGCTGGTGATTTATATGAGCAGCCCCTGTTGCTAGCACCGATCATGGGCTACGGATCGTGGGCTGTACTAAGTGCTTTACAAATACCAACTCATTTAATGCTTATAAATATTCTGTGAGATGGGCTCCATTGTCATGACACTTTCACAGATAAGGAAACCTAGGACAGAAGATCAAGTAAGTCCCTCAAGAGCTTAGAGCTGGACAGCAGCAGAACCAGAATTCCAGCCCCGCAGTTTTGGCCCCAGAGTCCAGGTTATCAAGCTCTCTGCTCTGCCAGCTTCACGAACACCGTATGAACACTAATCTCAGAACCCAAACTAGTAGCTAAACCCACATCCTTAATATTCACCTCCCACCCACTCCAGGCTTAAAGTGAGATACCTTACCTGTGTGGAATCACCACCAGAACCAAACCCCAGATCTAATCTAAGGCAAAAGTAGGATAATTTCTCTTCTTATCCTGACACCCTCTTCAGCCCTGGAGTGGTGTTAAACCTATCCCCTGATTCCTCAGCCAAATAGCAATACAAAACTATTACTTTATTGATAAATTTGACTCAAGCCCAAATCCCAACTATACCTCTTAATCTTAACCTAACTAACCCTAACTCTGGCCCAAATTAGGTTTCACTTTCTGCGTTCATACAAATACCAGTGCTAATGGTGACTCTGACTCTGATCTTGCCATCCGTTGTGGCCCACAGCCTGGCCCCTAAACCCAGCATTCATGAAACTCAAACCTCAGGAACCTCAAGTGGAAACAAAGAGTCTGTAATTACTCTTCAAGCTCAAAGTGGAAGGAAAGCGGTCCCAAAGTTATCTGTCACCAAAGTCATCTCCTGACACTGTCTTTGCTGGGGTAGGCATGCGGAGAGCTTTGTGTTTTTTAGGAGCGGTAGTGGGTTTGTACCATTTCTTACAAAATTTTCTGTTTGTGCCCCTAGTGACCACAAATTTGCTTCTGCAAGCCATGTGGTGGGAGTAAGGGATGTGGTCTGTGGTTACACAGCAGATCCTATTCCAGAATCCAGTCCTCACCCATACTCGTTCCCCACCAGAGCATAAACTAACACATTCCAAAGACTAGAAGAAACAGAAAGACGGGACCTGGGAGAAACAGGGTGCAGGGGAGACCAGGTGAAGGAGAGCGAAGAACAAAGCAGCAGAAGACATAAAAGGCAGGAGGAGAGGAAGGGTGTGTCAGGGAAGAGGGCAGGTGGGATCGCCGGAGCAGCAGTGACTCACCTTCCCCTACGTGATGGGTGAATGGTGGCCTGTGGGCCTTGACCAGCCCACAGACCTCTTTCGCTGGTCTACATGGATTTTTTAAAAATGGGAAAACTTCACATAAAAATGAAGGCTTCTCTTAAAAACCTAGAGGCTCTGGCAACACTGAGCCTGCACCCCAACATGGCAGAAGTGACTGAAGCTGGGAGTGGCTGTCAATTTCAGGTCAAGAATCACTTCCAAGTTTGTTCCTGCTCCACCGGTTCCTGCTGCGGCCTCTTTGCTTCTGTTGGAGGTCTAGCCTCGCTCAGCATTTGAGTCTGTGATCTTCATTTATATTATGAGCCCTGCAGTCAAGGGTGGGTGGTAGGTGGTGGGATGAGGCTTCTGCTGGTGCGTGGGGGGCTGCCCATGTATTTCTCCATTGCAGATGGCAATGATCTTCCCTGCTAAGTGGGGCAGGTGTCCGGTCTGCAAACCCTACTGCAAGGGCACCTTGATGCAGAGAGTAGGATCCTCAGAGCTGAGTTTGTGACCTTTACTGCCCATAGGAAAATTAGAGTCCTGTGCATCTCGCTGTAACGAGAAGTTTCACCGGGGCGCTGCCTGCCAATGTGACCACCAGTGTCCCCAGCATGGGGACTGCTGTGAAGACTATGAACACCTGTGTACTGGTGAGGCTCCTTATGGGGGGAAGGGTCTGGAAGGCACAGTGGGCCAGGCCATGCTCACGCCCAGACTGCTTGAAGGGACACTGGCTTGGGTGTCCGGCAGTTCAGGGCTGGGTTCGAGACCGATGTCAGGGCTCCAGGGGCCCGAATGAGAACACTGAGGGGCAGCGCAAAGGTCAGGCTCGGCCACTACTTCTCCCAGGTATTCTAGGATGTTCCCAGTATACCACAACTTAAAATAAAACAGATGCTATTTACCTGGCATATCTATTTGAACTATCGGGATTAACAATACTGTCTTGGAAGTTTAAGTAATTCCAAAAACAGTGTAATGGTAACAAACATTAGCATAGCATGTATCCCATTACCAATTGTAATTCAACATTTTACGTCGGAATCAAACTTTCCACCCTCTGTGCCACCAGGAAGCCTGCATGACATCACCGTGACTGTCACGATTCACACACACCACTCTCCTGATAATGAGTGGACTGAGTGACTGCTTCATCTGACATCTTCAGTCTCACTGCTCTCAGAAGCCAATTGTTTCTCAGCTACTCTAACAACATAATTTTAGAGGAGTCATTGGAAAAAATTATTTTGAATAATCCCCTTGTTTGGATGCTTTCAGTGCTTTATATAAATAGTCTTCTGCTTTATGACACGGAGCCTTGTTAAGCTCACTCTCAAGCCAGGTGCCCCGACTCTCAGTTTAGAAAACATGATCACTAAAGCCCTGGTAGGTAATGGCCAGAAAGACCGTGGCATACGGTTGTGCAGGTTGTACACTGCACAAGGGCACATGGCTGAGAAGGCAAGTTGACCAAAGTTGAGTCCATTCTTGCTACTCCATGTGCCTTGCTTGTGAAGAGCTGGGTCTGCTGAGAGAAACGAGTACCTTTTCTTAGTTTTCCCAAAGGTGATATCTGCTAATCCAGCCATGTGCCCACTGAGCTGCTTCCACCCAGAAGGAACCCTCATTCAATTTACATGAGAACACCGTGTATACCAGCAGAAGTTCTGCTGATCAAGCCTAGGGAGGGAAACCCAGGTCCAGAGCTCAGTGCCAGAATCAGAGTCTGCCACTTTCCCCTTCCTTGTGCCCTATTCAGTAGACATAAAAGAGCCTTTCACCTTGGACCATTGGGCTGGCATTTCACGGCCAGATAAGACTTAGCTTAGGAGCCAGTCCATCTCCAAGTCTCTGATCTGCACCTCAGAATCCTTTTCCCGAAGAAAAATATGGATGATGCTTGAGACTCTAAATCAGCCTTTGAAAGTCTATTTAGCATAACTTTGGTGGAGTTAAGAACCCTGTGGATTGTCGGCACTTAGAACACAGCCTGGTACCAAGTAAGTGATCAGAACATGTGTGTTGGCTGAAGGAATCATCTGCCCTGTGGTTCTGATGGCAATAACACAACAACACTATCCAGCAAACTCACTAATGGATTCTGAATCACTTTGTAACAGTGTTGCTTCTCTGGGGGAAATTACCCCCACTGTGTGCGGAAGAGGAACTCAGAGTCCCCAGGAGCATCCTTCCTCTGCCTCCCCACCCCCACTCCACCCAGCCTGCAGGCCAAGGGAACAGGACGGCAATCCGAATGGGCTTTTCTGGACAGACACCCCCGCACCCCCACCCCGCCCTGTCCCCGTGGCCACTGCCAAGTCTTGTAAAGAAAGAAGGGAAGTTGGTATCTCGGGAAACAGTCCTTAGTCCTGGGTGCCTGGGTGGAGTCACCCTTGACTGTGACTGGGAGTTACTATATAGGTAAGGGATGTTCCTAAGTGAGAGCCTTGTCATTTGGAGAAGGGCAAGCCTGTCCTTCTATCAATGTACTATAAAGAAAAGTCATACCTGAATCAGAGTTTTCAACCCAGAAGGCACCCCTTCCTGCCTCTCCTCCTCTTCGTACAGATGAGTACACTGAGTGCCAGAATGTTCAAGGGAGAAGGAGAGTTGTCACCTGGGGAAATTCTTTTTACTTCTTAGAATAGTTACCAGTCATCTGTCCCCATTCCGTCCCCCGTTTTCAGTTTGTTTCCTTGTTCATTGTGCCTTAGCCCGTTTCATATTTTCTTCCATCGCACGGCTTGTCCCGGAGGCTGGGGGAACCGAGGGACATAAGGGGAAGGGAGCCCTCGGGGGTGGCTCGTGACTCCAATTCTCTGACCTACAGCGGAAGAGGACCCCGAAGAGTCAGAGCCATTCCTGGAACTGGAGGAAGAGATGGTGGAGGCCCCAGCTGGCAGTGAGTCTGCTTTTCTAAAGGGGGGCCTGCAGACTAGGTGGAGGGACACAAGAGGTGGCAAGGAGGGGGCAGCCATCCCAGCGGCAGTAGGCACAGGCCTGAGCCAGGCGGACCCCAAAGGCAGTGGTGGCGTGAGGGGCTGGCCTTGGCAACCTGGGGTGTAGGCAGGAAAGGGAGCTTGAGGCCTATGGAGGGAAGTGGAAGAGATTTTATTTTTAGGGTGGGAAGATTATAAAAACAACAGGCCACAAAGTAGAGTTTGGCCTCTCAGCAAGGGCTTCCTGACCGTGGAGGGTGTGTACCAATTCAGCCTGTTTGTTTTCCTTCCCTGGAGATCTTCAATAGAAGTGCAGAGGGCGAGGCTGTAGGGGGCAGGGGAGGGGAGACCAGACCAGCTGGCCCAAAGCCACCTCTAAGGGTCTGTCCCGGACACACATCTCCCTGTCCCCTCAGACCTGTACTCAGCACCCAGCTCCTGCCGGGACCGCTGCCACGAGGCCTTCGACAGGCACCAGCCATGCCACTGTGATGCCCGCTGCTCAGAGTTTGGGAACTGCTGCATGGATTTCGAGAGCCTGTGTGGCCACGGTCAGTCTCCTGCTCCCTTTAGCACAAGCCCAGAGACAGAGGAACTCGCCAGAGCCATAGTTCTGCAGGTGCACCCCCTAGAGCAGCGAATCAGTATCATCTGGGCATAGATTAGACAGGGAGACCCTAGGGCTTCCCCCCAGACCCACTGAATCAGAAACTCTGGGGGTGGGACCTCCTAACCTGTTTTAACAAGCCCTCCAGGGGATTCTAGGCCATACCAAAATTTGAGAACTTCCAGGAGGAGGGGGCAGTGTGGATGTTGTGCGGGCAAGGCCATGTGCTGATTTTAAGTAGACTTTGGACCTGAGGCCCCTGCCTTCCAACCACTAGGGTGATGGATTGCAGCCTCTTTCCCTGGCTGTCAGCTTCTAGAAGGTGCCCAGGGGAGGGGGGCACACAGACTGCTCCCTCCCCTGGGTCTTCCTTAGGCTGAGAAACCCCTCCCCCACTCCTCCTAGAGGGCTTCTCCTACACTAGGGATGCCATCACCAAGGAGGAGCTGCAGAGCATCTCTGAGAAGATCTACAGGGTGGACATCAACAAAGCCCAGAAGCAAGACATCATTCTCAACAGCCAAAACCGCATCTCGCCATCGGAGACCAGAAACCAAGTGGACCGCTGCCCAGAGCCGTGAGTCCCCTTCACCCTTCCTCCACAGTGCCCTCCCCTACTCCACCCCAGGCTCCCACCCTGGCCTTGCTTCTTTCCACGCCTCAGCTCTTTTCTTCTCAGGGCAGGCAGGATTGAAGGGAGAGAAGAAAATAGTCTCCGGAGACAAAGAAGGCCATCTCGAGGGGCTGTGGATATCCAGCTGGGAGGGGTTCTGTGATTGGGTTCCGAAGAGAACTGACCTTCCAAGAGCTGGAAGGGGAGAAAAGAGCCACCTTATACACACCCTTTGAGAGGGTCTGAAGTCCCAACTCTGCTCCTGACCCCCACCTTTGCTCTTGACACCCTCCCCGCCCTGTCTGGCCGCCCCTGCAGGGCTGGGGTCCGGGAGGGGGGGTGGGCGCTGCTCCATGTTCAGGCCTCCCTTGGGCCTCCCTCCGCCTCCCCCAGGCTCTTCACGTATGTCAACGAGAAGCTGTTCTCCAAGCCCACCTATGCGGCCTTCATCAACCTCCTCAACAACTACCAGCGGGCCACGGGCCGTGGGGAGCACTTCAGTGCCCAGCAGCTGGCCGAGCAGGACGCCTTCCTCAGAGAGGTCATGAAGACTGCAGTCATGAAGGAACTCTATGGCTTCCTCCGTCACCAGAGTGAGTGAGCCTCCCCAAGCCCCACGAGGCAGTGCTGAGGGTGGGAGAGCCTGGCAGCCCTGGGCCTCCATGGTGGGGAGGTGAAGCAAGCAGGTGGGGGGGCTGTGTGCTGGCTGGTGGGTTGAGGGGCGGGGAGGGGGCCAGAGAGGAGCCCAGGAGAGACCCTGGGCCCAAGCAGTGGAAGCAGCCTCTGGCTGGCTGGCAAGTCCCCTCTCTGATCTACTCTGAGCTGCCTCGTGTATTCCCACCATGCACTGCTCCAAGCTCATGCTCTCTGCAAGACCGATCTCTGCAAGATCTGCTCTCAGCTGATCCCAGAGGCACGTTGGGTCCCTGATTCTCCTCCCTCCTCCTCCAGGTCCAGGAAAGCTTGTTGGCTCACTCCACTTTTTTGTTGGGGAAAGAGCAACAGAACATCACCAGAAGCTTCTACCGAGAGGGGTTCTGGCTAGTGTGGCTCCAGATAGGGATACATTTGAATCAGACCCAAAAGGTTTGAGTCTCAGGAGTTCTTGGCAGGGGGCTGTGTTCATTCGTATGCTGCAGATTCCTCTCCTGAACTCCAGGCAGCTGGGCTGGGCTTCATGGGCAGCTCTGTTGCCCGTGACGTCCTCTCTGCCCTGAGCGGCTGCCTTCCATATGCCCGCCTTCCCTCCGTGTGAGTCACCCGAGGCTTTTGGGTAAAGCGGGTGACGCCCAAGCAGCCCCGGTGAGGAGGGTGCGATCCTGCACCGCCTCCTGGCGGTCCTCTGCCGCAAACACAAGCGAGACTCTTGGCTGTCAGGACAGCCCCTCCAGCTTTGGAGAGAGGAGTGGAGGCCCGGAGGTCCCCGCAACGGGAAGGCTGACTTGTCTCAGACCAGGGAAGTCCTGAGCAGAGCCTGGTCTGGGGCCCAGGGCTCCGATACTGAGGCCAGGCTGTTCCATCACTTCTCCTGTCCTCACCACTCTCCGCATCCAAATGCAGACTGTCCTTCAAGTTCTAGCTCCTATCCCACATGTCTCCTGCTGCACCTGCCCAGCTCCCGGCTGGCTTTCAGCCTCAATGCTGCATCTCCTCAGAGGTCGTGGGTTGGGCAGTGAGTAGCTCAAAATAACCTTGAATCCGAGAGACTTCGCGGCTTATTAGTGGTGCACCCCTGGGCAAGTGATCTTACCTGTCAGAGCCTTGTCTGTGAAATGTCTGTCTTTGTGGATTAACACATGTGGAGCACTAGGTGGAAAGCCTAGCTCTGGGTGAGTGCTGTGAGCCGTTCAGGCTGTGGACTCATTCTCTGTTATTGTGTATATGATTTGTCTCATTTTCTGACTGTGTTTTAAGTCCTTGAAAAGCTAGAATATGTCCGGTGTCTCTTTGGTCCTCCACACACAGTTCTGAGTGGCAGTCAGAATCTGATGGCTCCCTAAATTAGAGCTCCAGGCCCGACCTTCCAGTTGGGTCCCAGCTGCCTCATTTCTAAACTGGGGATAATTAGTATGGACCCTATGTGAGGATTCAGTGTGAGGATTGAAAGCACTTAAAACAGTTCAGGCACATAGAATGCAGGCAGTAAATTGAAAATACTTTTGTATTGTTACTTTTTGACTGACACCCAACTTTCCGGCCATGGCTTGTGAGGCCTGGCTGTGCTGCCTACCTCTCAGTCCTCCTGTCCGATCCCCCACCCCCTGCCTTTCCCCTAGCTCCTTGAACATGAAGCCCAGATCATCTTAGAGCCTTGCCCCTCTTGTTCCTTCCACATGGAAGAATATTTCCCCCAGATTTTTTGACTCCTTATTCGCAGGTCTCTGATTAGTGCTAGCTTCTCAGAGAGGTCTTTCTGATTTCCTTTTCTAGAAGGGCCCAACCCCATCCCAACCCTACCTCCGTCATCATGGGACACTGCTTTATTTTCTTCACAGCACTTATCTGCAATCATATTGTTTATTATTTGTCTTTTCCACTGGCATGGAAACTGTGAAAGCAGGGATCTTATCCTTGCTATTCCCTGCTGACTCCTCAGCCTATAGATCTGGCTTGGCACAGAAGAGGTACGCTGTGGATAGTTATTGAATGGACAACTGATCCCCTGGGTCTCTTAATGTGCTGGAGCAGTGGCCCTCCCCCACTTCCCAGGACCTGGTCCCGCCTTTCCCTCTCTTAGGTCCTCTGTGTTCTTCCCTGTAGACCGCTACAGCTCAGAACAAGAGTTTGTTAATGACTTGAAGAACATGTGGTTTGGGCTGTATTCAAGAGGCAATGAAGAGGAGGACTCAAGTGGCTTTGAACACGTTTTCTCAGGTGAGACCATTCTGCCTGGAAAGAAAGAGTTGGAGGAATGAAGAGAGGCTGCTTCCCTCAGGAGGACAGCAGCACCAGGCATTGAAGAATTTGCAGCCAAGCCAGTTAGCAGGGATGGATGTGCCCACTCCCAAGCCAAGAGAAAGGGATCTGAGGAGCTGTTTTTGAAGAGTAGTCTCCTGTGTACTATCTAAAGGGGAAAGGAGACTAGGCACTGAGGCTCCCAAAGGGCACACATAGGAAGGGAGATGTGTTTGGGGGCAGGGCTGGCTACCTCTGAATGGTCCTCTGCTTTCCAAGAAAGCCATCGTCTTTCTCCCCACTGTCCCACCCCATAAAGCTCCCACCAAGTTTGGCTTACTACTGGAGAAATGGATGAGGGGAGATTGGACACCCGGGCCAACAGGGAGGAGGAATTCTCCCAAGGGTTTGAGCTGAAAGGGGGCACAGAGGGCTTTCCTGGGTGAGAGTTAGGGATGTGTGGGATGCTGGGGAGTTGGGGCAAGGGGCTAAGCAGGTGTGCATTCTACAACCCAAAGTCTCAAGAAGGGGGAGAGCCTTGGCATGGAAGGGGCACAAGAGGTCGGAGGAAAGGCCCAGATCACTCACCTTGAACTCTTTATTATAGGTGAAATCAAAAAAGGCAAGGTCACTGGCTTCCATAACTGGATCCGCTTCTATATGCAGGAGAAGGAGGGCCTGGTTGACTATTACAGTCACATCTATGATGGCCCCGTGAGTACTGGGTGCTGACCCGTGGGCTGCAGAAACTTATTAGTACCCAGACTTCCTGCCCTCACTCTGCGCTCCCAGCAGCCAGACTTGCCTCTCATTCTGACTCTCCTTGGCCGCCTAGAGGGGATGGTGACGGTGACTTCTGGATCTGCTGGCCAGTGGGTTTAGGCAGCCAGGACCCTGAGATTCCCTTCCAAACAGTGAAAGCTTCAGGCCTGCAGAGGGCAGGAGACAGAGAGCACTATCCCTGGATGGGAAGCTGGGGGCAGGGGAGGATCCTCAGAGGGGAACACGAGTCTCAAAGGTGTGTAATGATCTCCTGCCTGTACTTCCTTAGAATGTGGCCTTGGCTGGAAGTTTCAGCCTGGCTAGTCTGAGTGCAACTCCTTACATTTTATAAAAAAGAAGCCTTTGCTGCCATGTGCGAGGAAATAATTTGGGGGCAATAAATTGTCCTCCTCCACATGTGATGACCATAAGAAACAGTTATAGTCCCCACTGCTCTGGTGTCAGTCCCAGGAAAGCTGGCTCTGGCATCTCTGGGAGACCCATCCTGACAGCTCCAGACAGAGGGTCCAAGTAGCACTCAGACACCTTAGCAGGGCAGACTCTTTCCTTGGTCAATTAAAAAGAATCCAGCCTCCCCAGAAAACTCACGCAGGCCCCCAATGGGCCATCAGCAAGCCTTGGCTGACCGCTGTCATGCTCCACCCATCAGACTCCGCTCCGTTCACCAGGCTGCCCTTGTTACTCTCCACAGTGGGATTCTTACCCCGACGTGTTAGCCATGCAGTTCAACTGGGACGGCTACTACAAGGAGGTGGGCTCAGCTTTCATCGGCAGCAGCCCTGAGTTTGAGTTTGCACTGTATTCCCTGTGCTTCATTGCCAGGCCAGGCAAAGTGTAAGTACTGGGCCAGCCAGTCCAGGGAGCAGGCTGGGGCCACAGGCTGTCCTCAGCCAGGACGATCAGGAGAGCTGGATTCTGCACCCCAGTGGCTTGGACAGACAGACCACCGTTCTGCACCTCGAGTTTTCTCACCTGGAAAATGAGGTTGTTAGATAAGACTGGTGGTGGCCAAACTTCATCTTAGTGGTAGAACCACCACGTGAAATCTTAAGCAGAGTTGTCATATGTCAAACAGTTAGAGATGGACTTGCCCTGGTATTCCAAGCCTCTCTCTTTGGTCCCTAAGACTGCTGGGGGAACCCTAGAGCCCTGGAGAGTAGAGCTTGAAACCACTGGGCTTCATCTTTTCTAACATTTGAGGACTTTGGGTCCTACTACGTCTGAAAGCCTAAGCAGACATTTAATTTCTGGGGTTTCAGCTCTAGAATCTGAGATTTTAGAATACTGCTCTGGGAAGAGGAGCAGTGTTCTTTAAGAAGATAGGAGCGAAGACACAGAGTTTGAAGGCTGCCTGTGCATGGGGAGTGGGAGGCAATGGCTGGAGAAAATTGTGGCAGTTCTCTTGCAGGCTGTTCATGCTTTCTGCCTGGGTTGGCTTGATCTCCCCAGGCAGGGTATGGGCATGGAGAGACGTGATGGGCCCCTATGACTTGGCCATCTTTACCCCACAGGTGCCAGTTGAGCCTGGGTGGCTATCCCTTGGCTATCCAGACCTATACCTGGGACAAGTCCAGCTATGGAAATGGCAAGAAATACATCGCCACGGCCTATGTGGTGTCTTCCACCCAATAGAGCTTAGAGCCCAACAGAGGCATGAGAGCAGTGAGAGTTCTTATAGGACACAGGGGCTATCTGCTCTGGGCTGGAGGAGGTTGGGGAAGACTGAGAAGGGCTCCCAAGTCTAGAAATGCCCTTATGGTTAAGAGAGAAAAGACATAAATAGGAAAAATGCAGAGAAACTGTCAAATCTTCATGCTCTAGCATTTTGGAAAGAGAGTCCAGATGGAGAAGATGGGAGCCCTCTGGAGCCCTGGGTCCTATTGGGAGGTGAAACCACAGACAAGTCCTTGACCCCTCCAGGCCTCATGTTTCCTTTGAATGTAAAGGGAAGGGGTTTGCCTCTTTTCTTCTTTTTGGAGTTGGTGAGAGGGCAAACCTGATGATATCATTACTGTGGAGGTGTTTTCAATTGTTCTTAAAAAGAACAGCAGAAAAAATTCAAGGTCACTATACTGGCTGTTATCATACACAGCTTTGTGAACTGCAACTCAGCCCTATGTTGGGGCCTCAGAGAACTCTGGTCATGGAAATCAAATGGGATAGTTGGTCTTTTCTAGGGTTATAGCCTCTCAGAACAGTGTCTGGGAGAACTCTGATGCTTGATGGAGAGAAGAGTGGGTTGGCGCAGTGAATGCGCTTGGGAGGGAGTGAACTTCTCCAGGCCTGAGTGTTTTTGCAGCCAGCTCAGCGACTGCATCTAGAAGCTTTCTACTTGTAGATGTTTAGTGCAGGTACAGAAGTGTATTTTGATCCTATGTAGTTTGTGGAAGCGTTCCCCAAATAGCAGAAAGAAAGGAACTTAGAGTTTGGTGACATTAACAATTATTTTAAGGCTTATCCACCAATAATTTGCTGGAATTATTCTGGAATTACAGACAGGGATAGTGGAACTTCCTGTTCCAAACTCAGTTATGCATTTCTCCTCCTGAAATCTCCGGAAGAACCAGACACTGTCCCACAGAACTAGGCTTGAACTATGGTTTACAGGGTTCAGGTCTCCAATTAAAGTCATTAAGAAAACTTGAAATCTATCTCCTCTTTGTATATGACCCCCCTCAACTGTCCTTTCCTCTCCCTGACTTTTCCCTGGAGCTGAGAGTGATGTTTCTGGCTTCAGTGTCTCTTCAGGAGGGTGTGGAGAATGCGATATCTCGAAGTCCCTGAGGACTGACTGATCAAGTCTCTCTAGCCAAGAGGGGAAGAGAAGTCTTCCTGGTTGATCTGTAACGTGACGAGTAGGAGGGCACTTAAGAATTCTGGTTCCACATATAAGGAGCTTGAAAGTCACTATTCCATCCTTGAAAAAACAAACACACTGAAAAATCAACTCTTCTTGGATCTGTAAGAGAGGAGAGGACTTAAGCAAACCAGGGCCCTCAAGATTGGAAAGTCAGGCAAATACAGATTGGAATAAGCTTGAAAAGACAATCAGAGACTCTAATGCAGAAAGACATTGTAGAAATAGGAAATGCAGAAAGACATTGCAGGATAGGAAAATCTGAACTGCAATTGATGAACTGCCTGAAGAACAGGCAGTGCAGACTACTCTGAGTTCAAAACCCCAGGGGAGCAAGGCATGGTGGGAATGCCACAGGATTGTGAGATTTCCCTCCAGGAGCTCCAGCAGGTTCCCATAGGGTGCACCAGAGAAAAACTCTCCTGGGCTTCTGGCACAGGGAGAAGTGGAACCATTTTGAAAGAGCCCGAGTACTCTGTCCTTGTTAACAAAGCCTGCCTTTGGGGGAAACTCGTTAGCTGGTGGCTAACCTGCTAGAATATTATTAGAGCTTAACCGACTTGGGGAAGGGAAATACCCAACTCCACCCACATTAGCCATCTTCTTCCACAAATCTGAGAAACACTTGTGAAATTCACAATCTGGAGGCATAGGCTCACTAAAAGATGGAGACAGGATCACAGGCTTGTAAAATGCTCCCATCCCCCGCCCCCACATTACCAAAGGCTGATTTACCATGCCTGGCAATCAAGAAAAAATTACAAAGTATATCGAAAGGTAAAATAAGATAATTTGAAGAGCTAGGGCAAACATCAGAAACATACATGGCAGGGATGTTGTAATTTTCAGATAGGGAATTAAAAACAACTATGATTAATATGTTAAGGGCTATAATGAATAAAGTAGATAGCATGCAAGAACTGAAGGGGAATGTAAGCAGACACATGGAAATCCTAAGAAAGAACCAAAAAGAAATGCTAGAGATGAAAACACTGTACCAGAAATGAAGACTACATTTGATGGGCTTATTAGTAGACTGGACACGCTTAAGGAGGATTAAGGATTCTCAATAGAATCCTCAACAGAAAACGAAGAGAATAAAGACCAAAAACAGAATAGCCAAGGACTGTGGGACAACTACAAAAGGTGTAATATACACACAATGAGAATGCCAGAAGGAGAAGAAAGGGAGAAAGGAACAGAAGAAATATTTGAAATGATAATGACAGAATTTCCCCAAATTAATGTTAGACATCAAACCAGGATCCAGGAAGTTCAAAAACACCAAGCAGAATAAATGTCAAAAAAACCCCACTATATTTTGATGTATTATTTTCAAATTATAGAAAATAAAAAATAAAGAATAATTGTGAAAGAAGCCAGAGAGGGGAAAAAAATCTTACCTGCAGAGGAGCAAAGATAAGAAATACATCTGACTTCTCCTCATAAACTATGCAAGCAAGAAGAGAATGGCATGAAATATTTAAAATGTTGAAAGAGGGTACCTGGGTGGCTCAGTCAGTTGAGCATCCAACTCCTGATTTCAGCTCAGGTCATGATCTTGGGGTCATGAGACTGAGCCTCACATTACCCATGATGTGGTACAGTGTTATTTGAAAGTGGACATGGAATGATATTGTAAATGTATATTGCAAACTCTAGGACAATGAGTAAAAAAAGTAAAAAGTATAATGGATTTGCTAAGGAGAAAAAAACGGAATCATATGAAACCCTCAATTAAAAGCATAAAATCAAGAAAAAAAAATGGAAGACAAAAATAGGAACAAAGACCTAGGGCAACAAATAGAAAACAGTGAGTATGGCAGATATTAATTCAACTATCTCAATAGTTATTATGAATGTTAATGGTCTAAATGTAAAAAAACAAAAAAGAGATTGTCACAGTGGATCAAAACCAATCATCAACTATATATTGTTTACAAGACATCCATTTTAAATATAAAGACACACATAGATGAAAAGTAAATGGATAGAGAAAAATACACCAGCTAACACTAACCAAAAGAAAGCAGGTATGGCTTCAATTTCAGACAGACCAGACTTCAAAGTAAGGAAAGTTATCAGGGAAAAAGAAGGGCATTATATAATGTTAAATGGGTCAACTCCCCAAGAAGATATAACAATTCTTAAAGTGTATGTATCTAACAACACAGCATGAAACTATATGAGGCAAAAACTGATAAAACAGAAAGAAGAAATAGATGAAAGCACTACCATAGTTGGAGATACCAATATCCTTTTCTCAGAAATGGATCTGATAGGCAGAAAATCAGTAAGGATACAGTTCAACTCAACCACATCATCAATCAACTGAATATAATTGACATCTATAGACTATTTCATTGAATAAGATAGAATATACATTTTTCGCAAAATCATACGGATCATTCACTAAGATAGACCACATCCTGGGCCACAAAATAGCCCTTAACAAATTCTAAAGAATAGAATCCTACAATGTCTGCTCTCAGCTCACAATGGAGTTAAATTTGACATCAGTAATGAAAGATAACTGGAAAACCATAAAATACACGGACATTAAACAATACACTTCTAAATAACACAAGTCAAGGAAAAAATCTCAAGACAAATTTTAATATATTTTGAACGAAAAGAAAATGAAAATACAACTTTTCAAAATTTGTGAGATACGCTGCTTAGAGGAAAATTTATAGCACTGGATGCATGTATTAGAAAAGGAGAAGGATCTAAAATCAATCCTCTAAGTTTCTACCTTAGGAAACCAGAAAAAGCAGAGAAAAATAAAACTTAAGTAGAAGAAAAGAAAGAATAAGAATTAGAGAAGAAATCAATGAAATTGAAAATAGGAAATCAATAGAGAAAATCAATGAAGCTAAAAGTTAGCTCTTTGAGGGGCGCCTGGGTGGCTCAGTTGGTTGAGCGACTGCCTTAGGCTCAGGTCATGATCCCAGAGACCAGGATCGAGTCCCGCATTGGGCTCCCTACTGGGCAGGAAGCCTGCTTCTCCCTCTCTCACTCCCCCTGCTTGTGTTCCCCCTCTGGCTGTGTTTCTCTCTGTCAAATAAATAAAAATCTTAAAAAAAAAAAGTTAGCTCTTTGAAAAGATCAATAAAGTTGATAAGCCTTCAGTCACACTAAGAAAAAAGGAGAGGACACAAACTACTTATATCAAAATAAAAGAAGAACAACATCGCAGCCTCTATGACAATTAAAAGGATAATAAAGGAATACTATGAACAACTCTATGCTCATAAATTTGATAACCTAGATGAATGAATTCCTTGAAAGACACAATAGGAAATAGATGATCTGGATAGGTCTACATTTATTAACGAGATAAGTAATATTAATAATCTTCTAAAAGAGACAGCTCCAGCCCCAGATGGGTTCCCTGGTAAATTCTACCAAATAGGTTAGGAAGAAATTTAATCAATTTTCTCTAATCTCTTTCAGACGATAGAAAAAGAGGGAATGCTACCTAACTCATTGTATTAGGTCACCATTACATACATACCAAAACCAGACAAAGGCATTACAAGAAAAGAAAACTACAGACCAATATATCTCATGAACATAGATGTAAAAATCCTCAACAAAATTTTGGTAAATAGCATCCAAAAAGGTATAAAAAGAACTGTATACCCTGCCAAGTGGAATTTATTCTAGGTATGCAAAGCTGCTTCAACATTCAAAAATCAATTAATGTAATCTAGCACATCAATAGACTAAAAACAAATTGCACAATCATATCAATAAATGCAGAAAAAGGATCTTTGACAAAGTCTAACACCCATTCATTATAAAAACTCTCAGTAAACATAAGAATAGAAGGAAGGCCTGTGGTAGAAGGGACTGGTTTCCCCCTCAGTATCTGCTCTCCTCTTGTTTTTCCTTAATCATTGAATTCTTAGTTTTCAGATGAGCAATATGACTTCCAAGAGTAAAAACCTCTCTTGCAGCCAGGCGTGGCCATGTGCCTGGCCAGTGGCAGGCAAAAGGGAGTTCTTAAAGGCCAGGGGGTACATTACATCCAACTTACATCCTACTCTGCCCCTTCCTGCTGTCGGGATTGAAGACAAGATGGCAGGAGCTTGAGCATGCATCTGCAGCATCCAGGGAAACCATGCACTGAAAGATAGAGCAGCAAGGTAGAAGGTGCCTGGGTCTGACCCTGGAATGATCATGCTAACCCTGGACTGCTTATATTCTGTCTTCTTTTACTTGAAAGAGAAATATTATTATTTCATGTTGAAGCCACTTTTAAACTGGGCTTTATCTTACATGCAATCAAACCTCACACAGTTTGTAACAGGAAGCCCCAAGGTTCATAAATGTTCTTGCTAAATAAAGTACTTAGCTCATATTCCCTTTCTTAAGATTCATATTAACTGTCAGAATGTTTCCTTATTTAGATATTAAAAAGATCTCAATAATTGTTTGGGACATTAACACAAAATTAACATCACTCATAATCGTTAATTGCAGTATTTTATTCTTGCAATAATAAACATTCATAAATATCTCCACTATGAAGAGAGATACATTTTCAACAATGACCATGGAGATATTAACGATAAATACAACTGAGATGACTGGAGTTTATTCACACTAAGAGAAGAAATTAATAAAAGAGACATAAATGGAAGATATAATTTATCAATCTTTATGAAAACTATTTGAAGATGTGTCAACAGAAGTGGAAAGGTCTGTAATCTAGAAAAGAACCTAAGATGGTCCATGTCTGAGCTCACAAGAGAGAAGGCTGTCATTGAAGCATAGTTTTTTTTTTTTTTTTTTTTTCTTTAGAACAACCCAAGTCTCAGAATTAGGTAACAATGGCCATCAAGACCATTTGACTAACTCCTTTCATTTAGCTTCTGAACTAAGAAACTATCCATTATGTGACTTAGGAAGGAGACAGAGAAGGGAGGATTCACCCAAGGGTCTATGAGGTTTTACTAGAACAGCCAGCTGCCCCCTTCTCTCTCACCTCAATTGACTCTAGCAGAATTCATTAAAACAAAAAATACAGTTGCTTTTGTTAAGAACATCCATAAATCAACATCCGTTTTAAAATTATTTCTTATTAGAATAATTTGAAACACAAAATAACTCTGAAAATTCAGTTATCCAACACAAAACCAAGAGTCATTCCATCAGTAAATACTTTGATGATACACTTAATAATTTGACCACTATGATGTTAAAATACAAAGATACCGTATAATTTTACAGTTGGAAAGATGAGCTAATAATATGCCCTTCTAAGAGAGGACCCCAGGGTGTTTTTTCATTGACCACTATCTGAAGTACTGATTCCCAGCCTCAAAGCCACAGCTGTATCTTTGTGTTTTAAAAATCATGATGCCTGCCTAGGCTGCACTAACTAAATAAGAATCTCTAGGGACAAAACCTAGACATCAGCATTTTAAAAATAAGATTTATTTATTTATCTTGGGGAGATAGAGAGAGAGAAGGAAAACATGCAGGAGGGAGGGGCAGAGGGAGAGAGAGAGAATCCCAAGTAGACACCTCGCTGAACATGGAGCTAATTGGGGCTCCATCTCAGGACCCCAAGATCATGACCTGAGCTGAAACCAGGGTGGGAGCCTTCAAGGACTGAATCACCCAGGCACCCCTATTTTATTTTTTTCAATGCTACATAGATGATTCCAGAGTTCAGCCAAGACTGAGAGTCACTGAACTAGATTTGGGGGCTAATGTTTGAGATCATCCAGTTGTTTCAAACTGACAGGTTTGTTTGCTTGTTAGTTTTCATGGACTGTTGACATTATTTTTGTTTTACAGTTTTAGAGTTGTCATGAAAATGAAAGAAAGCTCACTCATACGGTAAGCAGAAGCAAGAAGCATTAAAAGCTTCACACTCTTCTTTGAAAGCCAGGGAACATCTAAAGACAGACGTCCAAGAAAGACTCAGATGTAGATAGACTTAGAAAAAGGAGAGTTTACTGGCAAGGGTGAATAGAGTCAAACTGAAGAACTGGTTTGCCAAATATAGGTACCTAAAGGAAAAGAGAGAAAAAAAACCCCACACAATTGTCAGAATTCCGAGATTGCACAGTCTGTTTGAAACAGTACCTTTCTCAGATGATCATCATGCTCACAAAGGTCGTGACCTAGAAACCCGCCAGGTAAATATTCAGGCTAAAATTGTTTTGAGGGGATTCCAAGTTAATACTCAAGGCGTTATTACTTGGGTATCAGAACGACTCAGGATGACTCTGCAGTTTTGGCTTATCTCCCGTGAAGTTTAGTCATACTGGAAGCAGGCAAGGAGTCAGATTTGGCTTTAACACACCTGTCAATTCTCTAATTCTACCCGGGTAACCAGGCGCACCGTATCGACCCTTCTGCGCACGCTCCGCCCGGACGCCAGGGGGCGGAGCGAGGGCACGCGGGGACTTGTGGGAAAGCTCGGGAAGGTGGGGCTCGGCGTGAGACGCTGCGGGCTTGGGGTTCCGGCCCTGCGAGCATTAACGGCCTAGTGAGGTGAGCCAGCTTTACCTTTATCGCTGGCTGCAGTAGCCGACGAGGCTTTGGGGGTGGCTTGGCGCAATGAGGGCGCGCTGCCGTGGGTCCCGGGGGAGGCGGAGGGCAGGAAGACGTAAGGGGGGCGGCGAGGGCGCGGTGGTGTCCAGGGTAGCGGCGTCCCGGGCGAGCGTTCCGGAAGGGGCTTGCCCTGCGCGCGAGGGTATGGAGGATCTGCTCTGCCGACCGTTCTTCCACCCCGGCTGCCCGGGATATTGGGCCGGTTTGCGGTGATCCGATTGCAGATCCACTCTCCCTGGAGAACTGCGGGGGCTCCCTACCCTTCTCTCCATGGGTGTGCTGTATTCGCCCGGATACCGAGTGTGAAAGCGATACCCTTCAGCACTGCAAGTTTCTGGTTTCCTGCTCGGACTCCAGCCGGGTTGCAGGTTCCGTGGGAACTATTGTACCTGAGGGAGTAGAAGGAGTGATAAGTGAAATGGGAAAGGGTTTCGACCCTTTGCAGCATCTCAGAGGCTTGCTGCGTTTTTATTTCTATTTTTGAGTCCCCAGCAAAACATTTTTTTTGTTTGTTTATTTGTTGTTTTTTTTAAAGGTTTTATTTCTTTGACAGAGAGAAACACAGCGAGAGAGGGAACACAAGCAGGGGGAGTGAGAGAGGGAGAAGCAGGCCTCCTGCCGAGCAGGGAGCCCGATGTGGGACTCGATCCTGGGTCTCCAGGATCATGATCTGAGCTGAAGGCAGTCGCTTAACCAACTGAGCCACCCCGGCGACCCTGTTTATTTGTTTTTTTTAATGAGATATACACATGTGGTTAAACTTGGGCACTGCCCCAAAAGAAGGTTAAACTTAGTTTAGGTTATAAGGCTGTGCAAGGGGTCTGAAGACCTATCTGCATTTGCAACCATTAGAAAAGTGATACTTCTTTTCTTTTTTTAAGATTTTATTTACTTATTTGACAGAGACCACAAGTAGGCAGAGAGGCAGGCAGAGAAAGAGGAGGAAGCAGGCTCCCTGCTGAGCAAGAGCCCGATTGGGGCCTGAATCCCAGGACCCTGAGATCATGACTAGAGCCTAAGCCAGAGGCTTAACCCACAGAGCCACCCAGGCGCCCGAAAAGTGATATTTCTAATATCTACTCTCTTTTCCATGCTACTCCCCCACTCCTCTTTTAAACGTTGAACCCCCCCCCACACCTTTTTGCGGACTTTCCCCCACCAGTCATCCTTTTTCCTAGATCTTCTTTTACCTTGATTCTCTTTGTCCTCTTGCACCAGACTCTACTCGTGAGTAATCTTTGATTATTAAAGACAGAATCACCCTAATCCCCATATAATCTCATTTATTCAGCAACTCATTTTATATCCGTCCTTTCCTTAAATCTCATTGAAACTCTCAGTAAACATATCTAAATACAATGTATGTTCTTTCCCCTTATGCTACCTTTGTATCGTTAGGCACTGCCAACCTCTTTCACCTCTTCCGTGTCAGTACTCTCCAAGTTTTTCTCCCAGCTCTCTAGAGGTTGCTCCCTGGTTTTTCCTATATTGGCATCTCCTCCTCAGTTTGTTCCCTAAGCAGTTGTGTTTTGCAGCTTCATCCCCTCTCCAACCAGTCCCATGGTCACAATGGGGAAGCAGGTCCAAATCCGTGATTGTAACTTACACCTTTATGCTAGTAACACCCAAATTTATAAATTTATATCTCTATCCTGTGTAACTGGATATATCGTCTCATGTCCCATAAGCACCCGATTCAGTGTATCGCAAACTGAAATATTTGTCTTTCTTCTTGTCCTCCAATCCTGAAACTCTTTTCCTTTCCTTTTTGAAGATTTTTTTTTTTTTAGAGTTTTTTTTTAATCTCTGTACCCAATCTGGGGCTTGAACTCATAACCCCAAGATCAAGAGTGGCACTTTCCACCCGACTGAGCCAGCCAGGTGCCCTCCTCTTTTCTTTTTAAAATTGTGATCCTGACTCAAATAGCACTGCTAATTTCACCAGGCTCCAAAGGTGGAAATCTAAGACACTGGTTAGGTCCTTCTCTGCTCTCCATCTCCTCAATTGAATCAATTATCAGGTACTTTTTATTTTACCACCAGAATACTTTTTTTTTTTTAATTTTTTTTTATTTTTTTTATTTTTTTTTTATTGTTACTAAATTTTTTTTTCCAGTGTTTCAAGATTCATTCCCCATTCCCCACACCCAGTGCTCCCCGCTTTAGGTGTCCCCAGTACCCACCACCAGGCTCTCCCATCCCTCCACCCCCCTCCCTCCAAGTCCCTCAGTTTGTTTCTGTGTTCAAAGTCTCTGTTGTTTC
>PITA01023763.1:0-27535 GCA_004023965.1 Spilogale gracilis
TAATAATAAAAGACTCATTTCATCAATTAATTTCCCACTTAAGGTCTTGCTTCTCAAGGAAGCCCATAACCAGGTATAGTCTGGCTACAGCTCAATGAAATTGAGAGGAGTCTGGTTTATCTAAACTACAGAGCTGCTGTATTTCTTTCGATTCTTCCCTTCTTCTTGTGCACCCATCCATTAAACCCTGATCAAATCATGCCTTATTCCTCATTTGCTTTGATTAGTACTAAATCTTGTGGCAGACTGAGAATCAAGTGTCAGAAATCAACTTTTCTCTGAGGATCCCTTTGGTTAATCCATAAACTTTCAACACATCGTCAGACCCATTTTCTACCTGGCTATTTTGTGGGACAACTAATATAAGTAGTTCTTCAAGTTCTTTGTACAGCTCACAATATTCTGGCGCTATTGGGAATATTCCAACTGGAATATCAGGATTATTCTAATTATTCCAATTCCCTGTATTAAATTCCTTCCCTACTTTCACATAAAAAGACAGTCATGTTTATGCTACATCAACATAGACTTCGAGAAATGCAATACCCACATATGTCTAGACAAATGATATTGCATCATGATCCCTTAAGGATCTATACATTATTGGGGTGTGGGTTCCTTCTCATGAAAGGTGAGAAATTATTTTATAAATATGTTCCTTGGATTTGATTCTGAAATTTTCAGCTACAAATTACTAGTGGACTGTTTTATAAATGAATTCACCTCAAAAGATAAATATGGCTAGTTGCCTTCTGCTGTAGCCAACAAAAGAGTGGCTAAAAGATAGCAGTACTCCCTGGGAGGAAGGTGAAAGTCCATCTCAAAATTCTTATTATGAGCCACACCAAATTGCAACAAACTGTTTTAGGAAGAAGAAAAACATCAAGGAGAGGTTATCAGAATAGAAAGCTGTCAGATGCTATATCCGTAGAAGATATCTGTAGAAGATGAATAGTTAAAGTTTCACTTCTCTTTGCTACAATTTCAAAGCAGTGAATTTTACTCTATTATTGACATCAAATGAAAAAATTTTCTTTGCCACATAGCTGGTTTCAAATCAATGTTGTTTTTGCACTTCTCTATATATGCACATATATATGCATACACAGAAACACACACACACGCACATATTTCCCTCTTAAAAGAATAATATTGGTGATCAGAATATGCATAATTATCCTTACTTCATTCCAACATATGTTTTTGTCTTTTTCTGTCACAAAAACTTAAAATTTTGGGGGCGCCTGGGTGGCTCAGTTGGTTAAGCGACTGCCTTCGGCTCAGGTCATGATCCCGGAGACCCGGGATCGAGTCCCACATCCGGCTCCCTGCTAGGCAGGAGGCTTGCTTCTCCCTTGCTCACTCCCCCTGCTTGTGTTCCCTCTCTGGCTGTGTTTCTCTCTGTCAAATAAATAAAAATCTTAAAAAAAAAAAAAATTTTAAGGGCTATTGTCTGCCAAGCTTTTTTTTTTTTTTTTTTTTGGAATTCACTTATATCAGCCCCAATATTTCTACCTTTATTTTAGGTAATCAAATGTTTAAAATGAATCCTGTTTTGAACATAAAAAGGCAATTAGAATTAAGGTGGCAATGTCTGTAAGAATATGAAAAAGAATTTTTCCCTTTAATATTACCAGCTTCATTGCCAAATTGATCATTTAAAACAAAGATAAGTCTGTTTTAAGGTGAATGACGCAGGTTTGGCTATACAAATGCATTCATTTTGGTCATTTTCCTCATCAACTTAACTAATCCTGTAGCAATCCACATTGATCAGGGTTAAATTAATAAATCAACTAGGTTCTAACCTATTTATTTTATCAATACAGCCAAAAGGAGTATGAATGAAAAAATTAAGAAAGAGAAAAATAATAGCTTCTGTTTTATTCCTCTTTTTTGTTTTCACAAGTGCTATAAATGTACTGGCTTGATGGTTTCATTATTAAATCACAAAAACTGGAATTTCTTGCAAAGTTCCTACATATACTTAATACTTTTTTTTTTTTACTTAATACTTAAAACACATGTAAAAACAGAGTTCCTGCATATGTTTAATTCTTAAAACACATACATGGGGCACCTAGGTGGCTCAGTAGGTTAAGAGTCTGCCTTTGGCTCAGGTCATGATCCCAGGGCACTGGGATCGAGCCCCAAGTCAGGCTCCCTGCAGGGAGCCTGCTTCTCCCTCTCCCTCTGCTGCTCCCCTGCTTATGCTCTCTCTCTCTCTCTCTCTCTCGCTCGCTCTCTCTTTCCCTAATGAATAAATAGAAAATCTTTAAAAAAACATATAAACACATGTACAGATGCATGCACATGTGCACACAACACAGCTTTTAAGTTCTTCACTTGCTCAGAATGAACATGAGCACATTTTGGTTACCCAACACTGAGATTTCCATGAGGTAGATTCTCAGCATGTTCACTCTCCAGCCACCCACCTTTCTTCGTTCTAAAATATAAAAATAGGATCACCTAGTTGGCTCAGTTGTTAAGCACCAGTCTTCAGCTCAGGTCATGATCCCAGAGTCCCTAGATCAAGCCCCACCTCAGGCTCCCTGCTCAGGGGGAAGCCTGTTTCTCCTTCTCTGACTCCCCCTGCTTGTGTTCCCTCTCTCACTGTGTATCTCTCCCTAGCAAATAATAAATAACATCTTTAAAAAAATTGAAAAGTAAAATAAAATATAAAAATGTTCAGCAAATATTTCTTGAGTAACACGCCAGACATTGAAAAAGGCATTAAAGTCCATTATGAATGTTTCCTGAGCTCATTCTCCTTGCTGTACTCAAGGGAAGGGTGGGTTCCTGACAATCCCCCTTTTTCTTTCCCATGGAAGCTATGTATGTATGTATGTATGCATGTATGCTTCATAATTTTGGCTCTCACTTTATGTAGCCCTTGGACCTGTTTTAGTGCATTGCACCCAAATACAATCCAAATTAACCACAAAATGGATATTTTGTTTGTTTGTTTTTAAAGATTCTTTTTATTTATTTGACAGAGAGAGACACACTACTCTATAAATAGAATACTACTCTATGTTGTGTTTCCAAATATTTTCAATGTGGGCACTCTATTATACCAACAAAATGCAATCATAAAGAAGGAACTAAACATAGGGCACAGTGAATAAGATAAAAAACAATCACTGAAAAATAGGAAAAAGAGGGTCTAGAGGCCAGACCCATGAACATCCATCCTTAATTTAGAAAAAGAACATCATACCTGGATTCTTGATAGCATAGAGTGTGTCCAAGTTAGATACAGTCCCAGTTCTATTTTGTTGTTCAGCCTTACACCAGCTCCAAAGAAGAAATTCAGGTTGGGACATGGAGGTCAAAATTGTTTGGTTCCATGATACAAACTCGCTGGGACTGCTTACAGGCAACTCCATGGATCCCTGTAGAAGTTCCTGTCCACATAATCCCTTCTGTCCAAAAGCATCCATTCTTCCTCCAATCCAATCAGGCTTCCCCAAAGGCATGTCCAAGATGGTCTCTGAGTTCTTAGATCCGGAATAAGGAGAAATAAAAGCTGGGCAAGTGATGGAATTAGGGCAGGAGCATGCTACTTACTTGCCTACATAAGCAATCTGTCTTCAGTTTTTTGGGAGCCATAAGAGATGAATATATAAAGTTGATAAAAATCAGATACGGCCTCAGTGAGTGTTATTTGCTGTTACTGCTGTTATTCCTATTGTTGTAAATATTATTTCTACTTTTTCCTCTGTCAACCATAGAAAAGAGAGTCAAATAAAGGTATTCTTTAAGAACAGGCACTTGTGGGGAGCCTGGGTGGCTCAGTCAGTTAAGTGGTTGACTCTTCATTTCAGCTCAGGTCATGATCTCAAGGTCATGAGATGGAGCCTGACCTTGGGCTCCATGCTGGGGGTGGAATCTGCTTGGGATTTTCTCTCTCTCTCTCTCTCCCTTCTTCCCACCCCACAACCCCACACTCAGGTGCTCTATCTCCAATAAGTAAATAAATCTTAAAAACAAAAACAAAAACAGAATAAAACAAGCAAAACACCAATCAACAACAACAAAAGCAGGCATTTACACTATAAGAAAACTGGGGGGAAAGAGGACTTTCCTTGCCAAGGACAAGTTATAATTAATGATGGCTGCAGCACTAATGAGGCTGCCTCCCATTGATATGGCTCCTGCTCCTAAGTATCCCTCAGACGGGTAGCCATAGAGACAGAGAGAAACCACCCGCTCTATTGCCAGAACACCCCACGTGGCAACATCAATAATCAGAGCAGCACTGATCCTATGCCTTTAAATCCATGTTGTCCGCTCATACCATGTTTAGGGAAACAGGCTCTCCAGGGGAATACCAGTTAATGAAATAACTAGAGAGAAGCCAAGTGTTACTCTAAGACAGTATTTATGGTAGATGACCAGTGTGCATTGTTAGGAAAGGCTAGTGACATGTAAAACATTTCTTTCAAAGCTTAAGAAAACTAAAGCTTGGGCACCTAGGTGGCTCAGTCGTTAAGTGGCTGCCTTCAGCTCAGGTCATAATCTCAGGGTCCTGGGATTGAGCCCCACATCAGGCTCTCTGCTCAGCAGGAAGCCTGCTTCTCCCTCTCCCACTCCCCCTGCTTGTATTCCCTCTCTTACTCTCTCTCTGTCAAATAAATAAATAAAATCTTTAAAAAAAAACTTTTAACGGTAAATTTAACAATTGTAAATAAAAATATTTCTACATAGTTTCAGTTTTCCATGTGAACAAGATATTTTAAACACGGATCCTCATTTCTGCCAAAGACATGAAGAGCCTAAAAGTTTTGAGCTTGAGTAGAAGAGGTTAAAATTAAGGTAATTCATTCCCAGTAAACCTCAAATACTCAGATATCTGAGATGACCTTTTCTTGTTTCTCTGGCTTTCCAGGTTGGTTCTTTGAACTACCCATTTCATTACAAAATTAACAGCTCTATTGAGTGTTTGCCATGTGCCACTATGTACCATGTACCTTAGGTGAATTTCCTCATTTCTTAATCACAACTTTCTGGACAGGTACAGTTGCAAATGAGAAAATTGAAAGATAGAAAAAATAGTTTTCCCGAGGTCACACAACTAGCACATGACTACACTGGGATTCAACACATGTGGTCTGGTTCCTGCTCCATTATAACCACTAACTTTACTGCTTTCTTTATCTGATCAAATAGAGTTCTCCAAATAAGTTCATGTCTACTTAAAAGTAGAAGGTCAGACATTTAGAGGAAAATTCTTTACAACCTTATTCTGCACTTTCAAATTAAATCTAGACAAGTCAGCATGTATTTCAACATAACACAATTTTGTATTTTTTTATATCACAATTCCCCTCACTCTCCAAAATCCACTATCAAGACCTGACAATTCTACCTCAAAAAAATAAAAATGAAAATCCCAAATCAGTCCACCACTCTCTAACTCCATTGCCATTACTACATTCTCAGTCACTGCCATTCCTTTTCTGGATTACTGCAATAATCTCCTAATATATCTACTTCTTTCCATTTATATTGCCCCCTAAACCCCTGAAATACAATCCCTCTGCATAATAGTATGATTTTTATAAAATTTAAATCAGGTTATGTCCCTTTTATGTCTAAAACCTTTCAATGACTTCACACTCCTCTCAGAATAAAATATAAACTCTAATAGAGCCACAAAGTCTTTCACAATCAAGTGACTCGGCCTCAACTCACACTACTCTCCCTCTTGCTCACTGTGATTCAGCCTCTCCAGTCTTCTTTCTGTTCTTTTAAGGTAATATCTGTTCCTCCTCAGCGCCTTTGCATTTACTCTTACAAGTAATAGTTTCCACCTGGCCCTTTACTCAGATGGCTGGATCTACCTCATCCCTTAGGACCCGGGTCAATGTCACTACCCCTAAGATGTTTTCCTTGACCACTGCCTAAAGTAGCACAATGCACAATGACCCCCTGCTTTGTCCATTACCATCTATGAGAGCCCACTCCTTATTTCCATTAAGGTTTTTACCCAAATGAACAGTTATTATCTTCTTTCTCCACTAGACTGCAGGCCCAAGCATAGGAACTACTTCCCTCTTATCTGTTGTTGTATTCCATGCCCAGCACACAGTAGAAACGCAATAAACATTTCTGAATAAATGAATGAACTCTACAAACTTCCTTTCCTACTGTTTTTAAAATCTAGCTATAAAAATTCCTCTTAGATACTTAAAAAATTAAGGAACTAAAAACAATATTAAGTCAAACTTAAGGGAAATCTGTAGACAAACACACACACCAGAAGAAGTTAAAAACAGTTCCATAATATATATATATATCACAAACCATAATCCTAAATCTGATTGAATAAGCTACCAAAGAAAAGCATACTGTTTTCTAAAGTTCATAAATTAGCCTAAAAACTCACAGTGTTGAAATAATTTTAAATTAGAACTAAAGATCAAACATTTTTTAAAGTAACTTAATTGGGGCACCTGGTGGCTCAGTTGTTAAGCATCTGCCTTCTGTTCAGGTCATTATCCTGGGATCCTGGGATCAAGCCCCACATCAGGCTCCCTGCTTGTTGGAAGGCCTGCTTCTACCTCTCTCACTCCCCCTTCTTGTGTTCCCTCTTGAGCTGTATTTCTCTCTGTCAAATATATTTTAAAAATCTTTATAAAAAATAAATAAATAAAGTAGCCTAATCTATCCTGGTTCCTTTACATGCTTTTCATGTGTTTAAAAAAAAAAAAAAAAGAAAGAAAGCTAACAGACTTAGAAAATCTCAGATTCTACTTTGTTTTCATATAATTTGAAAAGATACTTTTTACCACCTCAGTGGGAAGGGTGCAAAAATTCTCAAATATCACGATCAAGAAGATATTTTCAGGATAGGTTAAACATGTGTATATGTCTTTGGTTAGCTGTGTCCATATATTTTTCATTGTCTAATGGGCAAATTTATTATCAGTTTCTTTTTTTTTTTTTTTTTTTTTAAGATTTTATTTATTTATTTGACACAGAGAGAGAGATCACAAGTAGGCGGAGAGGCAGGCAGAGAGAGAGGAGGAAGCAGGCTCCCCGCTGAGCAGAGAGCCAGATGCGGGGCTCGATCCCAGGACCCTGAGATCATGACCTGAGCCGAAGGCAGAGGCTTTAACCCACTGAGCCACCCAGGCGCCCCTATTATCAGTTTCAAAGAGTGGAAGGTAATCATATTCTGTATACCAAGAACAAAAACAAAGAATACACTAAAACATTAAATACTATAGAAAGATAGTTCAATGAGAAATGTAAAGCAAACTAATCAAAGTGATACCCAAGTTCAGTGGATCTCTATGAAAAACCACTAGTTGGAAATTTCTGCCCAAATGATTATTTCCTGCAATTCAATACTTTTTAGGTTTTTGCTGAATGTAACATTTATTGATTTCCTACTATTTACAAACTGACAAATGTACTCTAAATGTTGAATGATGTTGAAATATAGCCCCTTAATTGATTGAAGTTTACCAAATTATGCACACTTACAAACAACTCTTACCTCAAATGCCTCTTCCTAAGTAGAGTTCCAACTGACTTCATGATCTCATATGTCAAGAATTTCTTCATAGTGATGCTATTTTTCTGTATTTCTTTTTTTTAAACATAATTCTTTTTTTTTTAAGATTTTATTTATTTGACAGAGAGAAACACAGCCAGAGAGGGAACACAAGCAGGGGGAGTGAGAGAGAGAGAGAAGCAGGCTTCCTGCCGAGCAGGGAGCCTGATGTGGGACTCAATCCCGGGTCTCCGGGATCATGACCTGAGCCGAAGGCAGTCGCCCAACCAACTGAGCCACCCAGGCGCCCTATTTTTCTGTATTTCTAGTATCTTTTCACTACAGAAAAATAAAATATAAAACTGTAATTAATTTATTCTTTCTTGTACATGACAACTCATTTTAGATATAGTGCAGCACAATATCTGACATGAACAATGATAGTTTATATACAAATAGAATTACATATTGAAGCATGTAAACTAAAAGCAAGTCCTCCAGATCTGATTCCAAGGTACTGACTCAGCCAAAATTCAGACTTGAATACAAGTGCAAAGGATAGACTCATGCCCTCAGGAAATAAGAGAAGTTCAAAGTGCTAAATCCATCTAGCAGTTGCAAATTCACAATATCACCTATTTTTTATCTATTACATTACCTGACTTCATGAGATTAACCTGGACAGAATTTCAGTTTTAACATGGATTAAATAGGAAGCTAAATAATAGCTTAAATACACTAATGTCAAAAATACTGGAGGAATGAAAGTGACTTTTATTCATTAAGTGATATACTGAATGTTTTATGTATACATTGTTTATAGGAGGCACCCTGACAGTTTTTTTTTCTTTAATTAGACAATACGTGAACCTCATTTACTTACAATACACCCGTGCAGGCAAATACATACCAAAGAGAAATGTTCAATATAATAAATGATATGTGCTTAATAAAATTTTATACCACTCTACAAATAGCTCACCCACCTTTTATTTTATTTAATAAAAATTTGCTATATTCTGTGGAGTACAGTGAAGTGGAGACACCAAGTTCTTTTTTAAGTGTAGGAAAATACAGTGTCTGTTACCTTTACCTTTTATGAGTTGCCTGTTCTCCGTATTTGGCAAGACAAATAGAATTACATACTGTGAGTGACTCAGAACAGAACTTCACTATCAATCATCTGCCTGGCTCTGAACAAATTCTGTAGGGCATTCAGGACATTTTGCTGCCTATGAATATTTTAGACAAGAAGAATCCCTGAAAGCTTCCTGATGGATTAATACAAGAAAGGAGGACATTTTCATGTTTTATAGCTATTTGCTAAAGTACTACGGCCATTACTACACTCCAATGAAAAGATGCCTCTTTAAACAGAAAGAAGCAGCCCTGTGGAAGAATTCTGGCTCCTTTTACCATAAACTGATTTCAAAGTAATGATATATAATATATAAATATTGCATGCACTCCTCTACACAAAATGAAATGCTGTACTGGTGCCAACACCTTTACTCCCAGCAACGTTCTGGGGAAAAAAAAAAAAAGAAGGAAGAAAACGTATGCCATCCATTTAAGAAAAGAAGTTTGCTCGTGTACCTCTTTAGTTTTGCCAATGAAATAAAAAGCAATTTATAGTTTCTCTATCATTTTATTGTGGGATTCACATCCATGAATAAACAGCAGAGCACTATTCTCAACAGCAGTTCACAACTTCTCAAAGCTTGTACTTTATTTTAAAGGTAACAAAACTCAGAGACCACAGGAAAATACAACAAAGACAATATTCACTTGTGGACCCACCACTATTAATAGTTCATAAAGTATTTCCTTCCAGTTTTTTTTTTTTCTTCCAGTTTTCATGCATTTTTGTACATAGTGTTCTGTATCTTACTCTTCACTAATATTTAAACATCTTAGCATGTTATTATAAAGTCTTCACAAACATTTTGAAGGCTAAATAACATTCCACTAAGTATACATTACAAAGTGGAGTTATTATTTGTCTGTTGGATATTTAGAAGGTGTCCAATATTTACTCTTATAAATATCAGTATTTATCACTATTCATATGTATTTTCCGTATTTTTATTACTTGAATTTTTTATTTCTAAATTAAGCCATCTCTCTTCCATTTAGAAATAGTGAGGGGGGCGCCTGGGTGGCTCAGTTGGTTAAGCAACTGCCTTCGGCTCAGGTCATGATCCTGGAGACCGGGGATCGAGTCCCACATCGGGCTCCCTGCTAGGCAGGAAGCCTGCTTCTCCCTCTCTCCCTCCCCCTGCTTGTGTTCCCTCTCTGACTGTGTTTCTCTCTGTCAAATAAATAAAATCTTTAAAAAAAAAAAAAAAAAAAAGAAATAGTGAGGTAATTCACCCAACTTCCCACTGACAAAACAAGCTTTTTTTTTTCCTTTGCATCTCTTCCATTACTAAGGATAATGTATAAAAAGTTTACATATACCTAGAAAACTAATTACTACAATTATAATGAGTTTTGCAATTTATTAACATTTTCACAACTGCACTGGGTTGTATAATTATGTCACTTTTTTTCAAATTAATAAATTGTGGACAATTCAGTTTAATTGCTCTAATCAAGTGCGAACAGTAAGTTGGGGAGCTAATACTTTACCCCATTCTTTTCCAACTTCAACAGCCACCCTCCTCTTATAATACTGATATGACAGGGAGCTAGGAGAAGTACTGTGTGGTTGTAGTGAACGTGAGCACTCAAGTCTAACAGCCTTGATCCAGAACCAACTTCTGCCACTTATTCTTTCTGTGATCTTGTATAAATTACTCATCCCCTCTGTGCCTCAATTTGCTAATCTCCTAAACTCTAAAGATAATAAAAACTTTTAAATCTAGCATAGCTTTGTATGAAATACCAAATGAAAAATTCAGTTTATTAAGCACATGTATAATGCCTGCGTTCATTTTTTACCTGTTATGTCACACTTTCCATACGCTTCATTAATATGGACTTTAATTTGACACATCTGTATTTATGCTCTCTGAAATAGACAATATACATTTCATCCTCCATTAAGAATAAATATGAAACAAAGCTACACCTCAAAACTGTAACCAATGATCTAAAAAGTATAAAACAGATTACTTAATCAACCCACATGCAGACAAAATGCTTACATTTGTTAGGGGATCAAATTAACATATTCAGTACACCTCCAATAAGTGTTCAGCACAAAAATATAATTATACCATTCAAATGAGAGCATCTGATCACTCCTTACTCTGGTATTATACCCTCACATGACCTTGCACAAGGCCTTCAGCATAATTAACTTTAAAAATAGCAGAGTAAGACATGATTATAGCTCTGGTTACTCTCAGTATGCACTAATATAAGAACACTGAATAACACTAGAAAAATTAATTTAGACTTCTTGCCAATAATAAGTTGAATTTATTTAGGTCAAGAGATGATCTTAAATACATGTGTGCATGCATGTGCACACACACACATCCATAATAATTCGTGACAAAGGACAAGAAAAGAAAAAGTATCAGAACTTGTTCCAGCATGAGGAATTTAATCAGTCAGGATTCAACTAGGAAGCAAACAGACTTACCATGAGTTGCAAGGTAAGAGCTTCATTATTAAATATCATTTCATACAGTTAGGAAAACTGCTGGGCAAGTGAAGTCCAAGCAGAAAGTTGGAAGGTCAGAGTAAGAGTGACTAATCAGGCAATCTGAGAAACCAAGTACATCTAACTCCTGAAATGGGCTATGATTTCCTGGGTGGCTCAGTTGGTTAAGCGACTGCCTTCGGCTCAGGTCATGATCCGGAGACCGGGGATCAAGTCCCAAATCGGGCTCTCTGCTCTGCAGGAAGCCTGCTTCTCCCTGTCTCACTCCCTCTGCTTGTGTTCCTTCTCTGGCTGTGTTTCTCTCTGTCAAATAAATAAAATCTTTAAAAAAAAAAAAAATGGGCTATGAAAGGAAGGCTCATGGAGAGGTCAATGGGAAGCAGCTTCTTCTGTGCAGCTACCACATCTGTGAGCCTACTATGCAAAGTCCAGGAGTACGCCAGCTGCCACTGTGGGTCAGGTAGGGTCAGCAGTCAGAAATTAAAGCTGGATGCAGAGCAAGGACCAGCCGGAACCTGCCAGCAGCTCCTGGCACCTCTGCATCTACAGGCAACTGCATCTAACCACATGAGCCTACTAGGATATTGTTACTGCTTCCTTGCTACTTTTCAAATCTTGGATAAAGTTCTCTTTTGGCTAATGCTAACCTAAAGCCACACAGAGAGGAACATTCTAACACAAATGGTTTTAGCATAACTGACACAGTACAAACCAACACAAGAGTCTGGATTAAATGGACAGGTGATTAGCATTATAACACAGCATGCCTATTCTAACAGTTCTTGCTAGCATAGGGGGAAAAAAACACAAGTCATGAGTATTAAGGAAAAGTGCAATATTAAATGGGGGGAAAAGCAAAAAGCTTTTTTTCACACCAAAATATAAGAAGCAAAATGGGAATAAGCAAGTAAAATTGTCTGATTTGCATGTCTGGAGGAGGAATGATCTAGTAAGATTACTCTTCTCAAGTTAATAACAAATTGTTTCCTCCTCAATCATCACTATCATTAAGAAAGATTCAGTTAGAATCTTTGCTGCTCATCCATTATAGCTTATGAAGAAAATGCAGGCTTTTTCAAAATGTTTTTTTCAAATTTTTGAGGGGAAAAATAAAACTTAGAAAGCCCAAAACAAAACGCAAGAAGGCAAGAAAAGGGCTAAATGATTGCACTCCATCAATCTGAATGGGACTGATGGAATGTGAAATAAGTTCTAGGGCAAAAATACACCATGGAACAATAGGAAATGTCAAATATTATTTATTTGTTTCACATTATAAGGCACAGGTAGGAAAGGAAAAATAGAAAAAAAAATGTTTTCCTCGAATAAAATGTCTAAAATATTTGGGGTACTGAAATGTGCCCTATATCCCTCAAATAAGAAATGTAAGACCCCTATTTTTATGAAAAAATACACATTTTTCTAAAAAACAAATTATACTCATAACTATGGAATTTCACAGTGAGGCTAGTTTACAAAAACAATATTAAAATGATATATAATTATCTAGTAATAGAAATACTATCTAAATTATCAAAATGAATGAAATTTTCATCTAAATTACTCTTCCTGTGAAAACAATTTCAATTCTAAATTGATTATTTATTATTTCATATCTACTACTGCTACGTGAGGTGCTGAGTGTACAAAGATGAATAAGATGCATGTAAGAGCAAATCTCCCTTTTGTGTTATCCCTCTAGAATGTGAACCTCTTTCTACTTTGTGTACATGGTCTCCACTTTATTAGCTTGATAGATTTATCTATTTATTTATTAGCACAGGAGCTGAAAATGTTAGAAACTCACATTCCTAGTCATTCTGGCAGCGAGAGAATAATCCTGCGACCTAGGCTCTGACAATCAAATGCAACAATATCTTACTCTGACTCATCTCCAGGGCCTGCAGATGCGGTATTGGCAATGGAGGCTGCAAGGTCAAGGCACAGAGACGGCATGGTAGTAGCTGTGGTAAAGCTGAGCTGCTGGCACCAGAGATGCAGCAGGACAGGTAGAGCCTGCTGCTCTTCCATGGTTCCCTCTTCAGACCAATTCTGACGTGGAATTTGGAGCTTTGTCCTTAGAAACGTTTTCCCACGCCTAGTGTTCCAACCTTCCATTCAGCCCAGAAGATACCTAATATATCTTTTCAATAAACTCCTTTCTGCCTAACTAGAGCCAGCATCTGTTGCCTGAAAATAAGAATTTTTTTTTAAGATTTTACTTATTTATTTGATAGAGAGACACATAGCCAGAGAGGGAACACAAGCAGGGGGAGTGAGAGAGGGAGAAGCAGGCTTCCCGCCGAGCAGGGAGCCCGATGCGGGGCTCCATCCGGGTCTCCGGGATCATGACCTGAGCCAAAGGCAGACACTTAACAACTGAGCCACGCAGGCACCCCAAGAATTTGGGGTGATATAAATGTTTCCCAGCCTCAAAGTGTTCACAGTCTCAAAAGAGATACTAAATGGTAATACCATATAAAAGTCAAAAGCAGGGTATATCTAATTAATAATTGATATCTCCACTGTGAGACCTCAAATGTCCTTTAAACATAGAATATTGAAAACTGGAACTCAAACTTGGCCCTCTGTCATTTTCTTTGAGTCAGTCACTGTTCTAGACAAAAACTGTTAAGAATTCTTTTGGAGGGGCCTGGGTGGCTCAGGCAGTTAAATGTTAGGACTTGGCTCAGGTCATCATCCCAGACCCTTGGGGTCGAGCCCCTCATGGGGCTCAATCCTTAGGGGAAGCCTACTTCCCCTCTTCTCTCTGTTTGTGCTCTCTCTAGCTATCTCTGTCACTATCAGTCTCTTTCTCAAATAAATACATAAAATCTTAAAAAAAAAAAAATAAAGACACATTCAGGAAGAGAAAACAAATTCTCTAAAAAAAAAAAAAAAAAAAAGACTTCTTTTGGTTGGGGGAGAGGGGCAGAAGGAGATGGAGAGAGAGAATCATAAAGAGGTTCCATGCCCAGCAGAAAGCACTGAGTGGGGCTTGATCTCACAGCCATTAGATCATGACATGAGCCAAAATAGTCAGATGCTTATACGCCTGAGGCACCTAGGCACACCCCATAAGACTTCTTTAAACCACCCTCTTCTTTGTTGCCAATATTCAATATCCCATATCTAAGTTCTACCAATGTTGGCTTCTACATTCCTCTTTAATCATTCACTTTTCTGCAGTATCATCACCACCCTCAAAGGTTAAGCTTTCAGGATCTCTCACTGGACTTCACTCTTCTTTACAAGAAGGCCAACTAGCAACTATCCATACATGACAATACTGTGAAATCCAAGAACCCACAGGTGAGGACGAAGCCCTCTCTTAGAAAAAAGAGACTGAGAAGTACTGCATTAGATTGGTGAACATTACATCTCATCTTTTCCTGCCCTCAAAACAGGGATTTTTACCATCAGCTCCCCTGATTCTCAGGCCTTCAGACTCAAGACAAAATTACACTCCTGGCTTTCCTGGGTCACCAGCTGCAGATTGTAGGGACTTCTCAGCCTCCATAATCACATGTGCCAATTCCTCATTCTAAATCTCTCTAGATAGATAGATAGATAGATAGATAGATAGACAGATAGATCTCTGAAGAAACCTAACAGAGTTACCTATAAGCAAAGGGAGGGAATAAGCAAAAGGGTACAAAGATAAAGCTAGACTTTTCACAATATATCTTGCTTTGTGTATATGATGCTGAGAACACAAAAATATCTCATATAAACATAAAATGAGTATTTTAAAAATCAATCCCTTAATAAGCAAAAGTAAAAAGAAATTTAAAAGCCAAATGGTATTACAAATTAGGGCACAATCATACTTGGCATTATTTCAAGTGATTTTAAAATACAGTCATTTGGTCCTACGTATCCGGCGAAGTATACACTAAGCCACAATATACAAAAAGAGCTACAAAAATAAAGTTCTTAAACTGTTCTCAGCAATCATACCATCAGACATAGTGTTGGTATTATTCTAAGTGTATTGTGAAAAGAAAGCAAATGAGTAGGTTTAGTGGTGTGAGGGGAAGCAAATGTAAGATTAAAAAGGTTAGGGCGCCTGGGTGGCTCAGTTGGTTGGGCGGCTGCTTTCGGCTCAGGTCGTGATCCCGGAGACTGGGATCGAGTCCCACATCGGGCTTCCTGCTCGGCGGGAGGCCTGCTTCTCCCTCTCTCACTCCCCCTGCTTGTGTTTCTCTCTATCAAATGAATAAAATCTTTAAAATTAAAAAAAAATAAAAATAAAAAAAAAATAAAAAGGTTAAGTAAAGATTCTATGTTTTTGAATTTGAACTGAAATTAATAATGTGAAATCATGATATATCTTTATTTTGAACACACATATATGTCTTAGCTCCTTTTACTGAAAAAGCAATAGTATACTTAATACATGGTGCTTTCTAAATACAATCTTCTATTAAGAAAAACAAAGACCCATTGGACAAGGGGAGTATTCCAAAATGGATCAGGAAATGCCCAAGATGATTCTAGAACATTTTGTCAAGTTAAAAACCAAAAAATCAAATACTATTGCTAATAAAAACAAAGGATTTAAGAGCCAACTTGAAGAAGTTCTTTCTAGCCAAATATGAGAAAATTTGAGAATCAATAAGAATAATAACTGCAATGGATTTAAAAATAAAAAATACCACAATTCATGAATACATAATGAAACTTAAAAAAAATCATTGCCCACTTAAGAAAATATTATGGAACCAAAGTCATTATTTTGAAAATTGATAAACCCTGACTTCCTCGCATGAACCAAGAACATATCAAGGTAATTAAGTAGTTGATTAGGGTAAGTTTCTCTTTATAGAAATATGCCAAGTAATACATATTAAAGGGAGACTTAAAATCCCATTTTGCAACTCCTAATAAAATAACATATCCTGGCAGTTATCATCAGTAGTTGTTAACATCAACAAAAGGGAGAACTAGATACCCTGTGTCTTCTATGAATACTCTTTAAGAAATTTCCTTGCAGGGACACCTGGGTGGCTCAGTTGTTAAGCATCTGCCTTCAGCTCTGGTCATGATCCGGGAGTACTGGGATCAAGCCCCACATCAGGCTTCCTGTTCAGCAGGAAGCCTGCTTCTCCCTCTCTCACTCCCCCTACTTCTGTTCCCTCTCTAGCTGTGTTTCTCTCTGACAAATAAATAAATAAAATCTTAAAAAAAATAAATAAAGCAATTTTCTTGCAAACCAAAGGAGAAGAAGAAGGGGGCAGGGGGGGAGAAAAAGAAAAAAAAGAAAAGAAACTGAATCTAGTCAAGCCTCTACATCTAACTACTAATTTATGTAAAATGAAGGAGAAAGGGGAACCTGTTAAAGAAAATAGCAGAAATGCAGTTGGCAAAATCCACACTGCAAGAAAATTTGCAGAATAGAGTGCAATGAAAAAAGAAGAAGAAAAAAAAATAAAATAGATTTAAGATGGGTCTTTTCAACTGCCTGTCATTATGGACCCTATTTGTACCCTTATTTGAACTAAAAAGAATATAAGACCATCAGGAATATATAAACACTAGATATTTGATGATATTAAGTAAAGTTTTAGAAGTGATTATGGCATAGATTTATATCTTTGAGAGTCTTTACTATTTCAAAACAAATACTAAAATGATTTCAAAAGAAATCATATGAAGTAGAGAGTATTAATAGATGAAACAAGGTTGGCCATTTATTATAGTTGTAATCATTGTTAACACTGGGCCAGGCACAAAAAAATTCATTGTACTGGTATCAGAAACACGCATTTTTTGAAATTTTTCAAAATAAAAAAATGTTTAGTGTTATATAAATAATTATATCTTTAGAAATTTAAAATCTAGAGACTTCCTCAATAAAATACTAGCAAGTTGATGATTATAACTGTATAACTTTTGCGTCAAAATGACAGAACTCTAGGCTTTCTAAGCAATAGATATGGAAAGATTAGAAATGCAATCTGTAATTCCAAAGTAACCCAGGGGTTCAAGAGAGAAAAAGAGGAGAAAGAAATAAAAGAAAGTTTTTGAGGGCACGTGGATGGCTCAGTTTGTTAAAGCCTCTGCCTTCAGCTCAGGTCATGATCTCAGGGTCCTGGGATCGAGGCCTGCATCTAGCTCTCTGCTCAGCAGGAAGCCTGCTTCCTCCTCTCTCTCTCCGCCTGCCTCTCTGCCTGCTTGTGATCTCTCTCTGTATCAAATAAATAAATAAAATATTTTTAAAAAAAAAAGAAAAGAAAGAAAGAAAGTTTTTTATTCTTATAACAGGTAGAAAACAAGAAAAAAAATTAAGGGAAACAGAAAACACAAAGATGGCAAAAACTAGCTCAAAGAGATGACAAAAAAAAAAAAAAAAAACCAAACCCAAAAACTGACAGAATAACAAGAAGAATTGAGGGATCAAGTATAACAGTGGGAGAGGTCCGAAGGCTGTAGGCTCTATAGTGCAGCCCTTCTCCTCCCCAAAATACTACACCCAAACACACACAGCCACACACACAAACACAGAGAACGAGTTGTTCATTCATCCGTTCAAACATCTAAGAGGAAGCCACTAAGTACTTGGTACTATCCAGGAACTAGTGAAAAAACAGTAAACAAGATAGGCATGATCCCTTCACTAGTGGAGCTCACAGTCTAGTGGAAAAATGCCTTTAAAAATGAAGGTTATTCCAATCCAGCACATGCAGTGCTATAGGGGATCTACAGATACTGTGATAAACAGAGAAAATGGTTTATTTATATGTATTATCTGCTTTTTTTTTTTTAGATTTGTTTGAGAGAGAGAGAGAGTGCATGCACAAGCAGGGAGGGGGCAACGGGTGAGGGAGAGAGACTCCCAAGCAGACTCCCTGCTTAGCACATGGCCTGAGGTAGGGCTGGATCTCACAACCCTGAGATCATGACCTAAGCCAAAAATCAGGAGTCAGAGGTTTAACAACTGAGCCACCCACGTGCCCCTATCTGCTTTTCTTCTAAGAATGAGCTGTATTAAAACATGCAAAACCTAAGGAATGTTAATACATATAGGGCAATAATATTCACCACCATACCACAATGATGCACAGAGCCATAGCACACTCCTAATTCTTGTCGCTGGAGTCCAAGACACAACTTTGGCCACACAGATGGAATGAGAGTTCCCGCTCTAGGCTAAAGACGGCCCAGTTGAGAACAGTCTCGGGTAATGCCAGAAAGACAATGACAGTACAGAATCAGGAAAGTCTCATCAGGAAAACACAAAATATGCCAAATGGTTTAAACACAGAGTATTTACTGCAAAGAACCCTTAGAAAAAAAATGACTGAAATGCTGAAGGATCAAAAAGCTTTCAGTACGAGGAGGGAAGCAAGAGAAGAAGCATGGAAGCTGCCATCCCTCCTTCCATTGGAATAACAAACTGGAGGAGAGGGGATTCCTGAACCCACAGCACACTGACTGCTAGCACTACTGGGGAATGCTGCTTCCACTGAAAACCGCTGACACCCTGCCTGAACCACCAAAAGCCACTGGGAGCAGGAGGCACCCCTGGCCTCACTTCTAACACTACTGAAACCAGAGAAGCCACCTCTGCTGTTGGAACAGCAAAAGGCCCCTGAACCTTAGAGCTGGGTAGGTGTCGGAAATGCCACCAGAAGCAAAGATTCTCCCTCTCTTTCCATGTCTACCAGAAATGTTCCCCATTAGTCAAATCTAACCGGAAGTTACTTGGCAAAAAAAGACTGGAAATTGAAGTTTGCAAGAGTCCAGCTTCCTGGTACACGTAATAAGGCATGGAGGGGCAGGAATGAATCTAAGCCAACCCAAAGACAGCCCAGCACACTCCTATGTGTACTCAGCATCCATTCTCTCCCTTCTGTCCATACTGAACTTTCTTATAACAACTTGCTATCTGGAGGAATATAAGTTAGGGATTCAAAAATTGAGCAGAAGCCACCAGACGCAATTCTGAGCTCACTTCAACCACATGAGTCTATATAATAGAGCATAGCATACACCTGAAATAGTAGTGATAGGGAGTGGTCAATTCCAATGAACTCTAGCCCAGAATTCCTAACATGAAGCAACATGTCACCTAATGTTAGTTGACAAGTATGATTCTATACTATATAGTTTAGCCTTTACACAACATGGGAGTTTTGTTCTTCAAAGACAAAAAGTTGCATACTATCAAACTATTTCTTTCACTGAGCACTAATTTAACAGTAACTGTACCTGAAATATTTAAACACCTCTAAATTATAGCAATTACACCAATATATGGCTGCTTGGCTCTAGCATTCAATCCAGAAATTTTAACATATTCCCTAATAATTCAAAAGTTTTATAATAAGAAATGAATCATTCTTTTCCTGAAAGATTATTTCAGACTGGCTCAGTTATTTACTGTTAAGTATATTATAATTTTATTAATCGAGATTTTATGATGATCTCTAACTTTTATATATGCCATATTTAAAACAAAGGCTGGTATATTACATTTCAACATTGACATCACAATAACCCATAAAATTACCATTATGTTCCATAAAAATATAATCAAATAATAATAACAGACATCTTTTATTCTTTACTGTGTGCTAGTGACAAAAAATTCACTTGACTAAAAAAAAAATCACCACGTTTACTATATCAGAACAACTTCCAACATATAAAATGTCATCCACCAGGTGTAAATGTAAAATGACTCCTTATTTTCTAAAATTCCCCTTCATCCATCGTATAATATATCATGCTTCATGCTGTTTTACATTATGTAAAATAAACAATGAATACAGACTCTGGGTTTCAACGCCTGAGGTGTGAAATTAGTTCTCTGCCAAGTGTGTTTTCGATTGTTATAGATTTAAAACATTCAGAAGTATGTCAGTCTGAGACAACATTTCCTCCGTTCACTTACAAGAAACGAAAAGTTACCTAGATATTTAAAAGAGACAAATGGGACTATGACATAGAATGTACTGTGTTGTGATTTTGCACACAGTCTTGGCATTCATTGGATTTTATGCATCCCACTAACTCGGGCAATAAATAGTTCTCATACTCAGCTTTCCTAATTTTTCCTCTGAGGCTCCTTTACATTGCAGTTATCACAAATCCTCCATTATAACAAGATCATCTTATTTACAAAAGTATAATCTCAGAAAACATTTGCATCTCTAATGTAATTAAGTACTTGTTCACATGATAATGTGTCCTCCCTAATCTTCCTCTATTTGAAAATTTCCTTATCTGCACAATGAATAGAAATATTTTTCCTGGTTAATAAAAAGCTTTGGGGACTTGAGTTAAAACGGTAGAATAAAACTGCTGCAATAATTTCCTCTCCCAACACCCAGTTCAGTGAAGTAAAAATAGCAGAGCCCAGGAAAAAATCAGCAGCAACTCAACAATCCAATACCACGAAGCTCAAAAAGAGGCAGCCAAAAGGAGGAGCAAAGATGGGTCGCTGGAGCAGTGTGCGAGGTGTTTCGTAGTAAGGCACTACCTAATCCTTCACCCCGCCCTCCCTCTCAGAAACCAAACAGTCCTCTCTGAATACCATCAAATCCAGGGAAAATGAACAGAGTGATATTTTGATGGGAAGAAGTAGGAAGAATTACAGGGAAGAAACAACTAAAGTTCAGGAAATGTACAATAAAGCTAAGAAGTTGAGCATCACTAATGGAGACAGAAGTTCCAGGGCTACACATGAGGAATGAGGAATAGGACAGATGTATTTGCCAGTTCCTCAGTAAGAAGAGAACATATATTCTAATTACTTTCAGGGAACCCTATTGTGGGATGGTTAACAGAACCTCAGAAGTGAGAATGGAGCACAAATATTCTAACAAAACATACTGAGAATTCAACTCAACTTTCTTCCCAGCCCCCTCCCCACAGTCCTTCTCTATGGAAGACACAGCAATATGTAGACATCAAGTACACGTTAAAGAAAATCACCGTCTCTCATAGAATCAATAGTAAATCACCTCTGAGTATATTTGACTGTTCTCTCTTTTTTTTTTCTTAGTAAATTTGGGTAAAGTTTGTCAGCTTTGTTTATTTTTTCAAAAAACAACTCCTAGATTTGTTAATTTCTTTACTGTTTTCTATTCTCTATTATGTTTGCGTCTCATCTATTATTTCTGTCCTTCTTCTAGCTTTGGGCTTTTTCTCCTTTTTCTAGTTTCTTGAGGTACAAAGTTAGGTTGTTTAAGATCCTTCTTCTTTAGGGGCACCTGGGTGGCTCAGTTGGTTAAGCGACTGCCTTCGGCTCAGGTCATGATCCCGGACACCCGGGATCGAGCCCCGCATCGGGCTCCCTGCTGGGCGGGAAGCCTGCTTCTCCCTCTCTCACTCCCCTGCTTGTGTTCCCTCTCTGGCTGTGTTTCTCTCTGTCAAATAAATAAAATCTTTTAAAAAAAATAAAAATAAAAAAAATAATCAGGCTAGACTTAGATTTCTACACATAACATTTAATGCATAAGCATAGGAACAATGTCTGTGGAATTCTAAAGGAAAGGTAATGACCCAACATGGAGCCATGATATCGGTCAAGTATAAAACCCACAGGCAATCATTCTAAAACATGAGAAAATTTGGGGACCACAAAACTCATTAGCCTTTCTTCAAAATTTCTTTTCAGAAATGTATCAATATTTGGGGTGCCTGGGTGGTTGTGAGTTAAGCGTCTGCCTTTAGCTCAGATATGTGGTCTCAGGGCCCTGGCATAGAGCCCTGCATCAGACTCCCCCTTAGTGGGAAGTCTGCTTCTCCCCTTTCCTCTGCCCTTCCCCTACTCATTCTCTCTCTCAAATACATAAAATCTTAAAAAAAAAAAGACAAATATATAAATTTAAAGCTACTTTTATAGGATGAAAGAAAATAAAGAACTTGGGAATGGTAAAACAATGTAAAAATGACATGTGATGAGTACCGTCTTTATTCAAATAGAATACAAAGAAAATTATGTAGATTCTGTTTATAAAATAGAATGTAAAAGCTATAAGCCTTGACAGTATGAAAATAATGTTACTAACAAATACCAGGAGATTAAAGAAGAGAATTAAAAGGAAACATAAAGATACTAATACCTCATTACATGGAGCCAATCAACACCACCTTAAATTGAAGAGTAGTTTATAAAAAAGGACCCAAACATTTAATGCTATTCATTATCCTTTTATTTAATCTAAAAGGATTTTTAAGAAATAATAATTCAAAACAATTGAGTTTCATCAATTCCTTTCACTTTACCTAATTTCATTTGCTACCTCTAAATTTAAATAAAACTAAATTTAATATATTTTGTTCTTAAAATTTCACATACAATATGATCCTGTTTCATGACAAACATTTCAAAGCTTTCTTTCTAACCACTATTTGCAAACATACATAGTAAGATAATGGGATAAGTTTCACTTAATCCGATCATTGTTTGGGGGTAATGAGATTAAAGATCACTTTTATTCATTTCTTTTCTGCAATATTTTTGAATTGTTTGACTCTTTTATTACAAAAATAATAAAGAAAATTTTCTATGAAAAAAGTTTGTTTCAAATGATAAGAATGAGTTCCATAGATATAATAGTCTTCCATCTACATTTAAAAGCTATATATATTGCCATGAGTGGTTTTTTCTTAAGATTTTATTTCTTAGAGAGAGAGAGCACAAGCAGGCAAAGCAGCAGGGAGAGGGAAAGGGAAAAGCAGGCTTCCTGTTAAGTAGCGCCTGATGTGGTGCCAGATCCCAGGACCCTGAGATCATGACCCCAGCAGAAGGCAGATACTTAACCAACTGAGTCATCCAGGTGCCCCAGCCATGAGTGCTTTTTTTAAAGCATGTGTACCTCATTCTCAAAATTAGATTATAATCTTGGGAAGAAAAATGAAGGTTTGTAGCTATTAATATTCCCACCAACTCATTAAATACTTAAAAACTGCATGCTTAGGGAGTCTGCTTCTCTCCCTCTCCCTCTGCCTCTCTCTCTGTTCACACAAGTGTGCTCACTCTCTCTATCACTCAAATATATAAATAAATCTTTAAAAAAGAGAGAGAGAGAGAAGGAGGCGAGGAGCAAGATAGTGGAGGAGTAGGAGACATAGATATCATCAGGTCCCAGGAGTTCAGCTAGTTATTAAACCAGTTGGAACACTTACAAACTCAACAGGAGATCAAAGAGAAGAGCAGCAATTCTAGGAACAGAAAAGCGACCACCTTCTGGAAGGTAGGACATGCAGAAAAGTGAATCCCAGAAAGCATTTGGAAAGACAGACCACGGTGGGGAAGGGCCGGCTCCTAGTCAGCAGTAGAGCACTGGAGCACAAAATAGGAACCTTTAGAAGTCTGTTGCATTGAGGGACATTGCCCCAGAGGCTAAGTGGGGGGTAGAACCCTTGTAGGGACAGTGGTCTCAGGACCCGTGGGGCCACAGAAGGACCCGGGCTGCCTGAGCTTGGCAGAGCACCCAGGTATTGGAACAGAAAGCCAGCTGCACAGGTGGAGATGAGGAGGGGGCTCGCAGCTCAGGGTTACCTTAAAGCGTGATCCATGGTGCAGTCAGGCCACTACTCCTCGAGCTAGGACCCCACAAGTGGCAGATCCAGGGAGATGCCCTCCTTCCTCCACTGGGAGGAGCAACACGGGAGCTAGCTGCAGGAATCTTCAGGGTTTGGAGACTCCAAACAGGGGACAGGCGCCAGAGATAAAAAAAAAAAACACCCAGTCACAGGCTGGGTGAGCACAGAGAACGACCAGAGACCAGGAAGAGAGGCATGATTGACTGCTTTTCTCTAAGGGCGCACTGAGAAGTGGGGCCCGGAGCTCTCAGCTCCTCTGGGCCGGAAACTGGGAGGCAACTATCTTTATTCCCGTCCTCCAAAGCTGTACGGAAAGCGTTCAGGGACCAAAAACTCCTGAGAGCGAACCTGAGCTGATTGCTCCTGGCAAGGGCAGTGCAATTCCGCTTCAGGCAAAGACACTTGAGAATCAATATAATAGGTCCCTCCCCAAGATCAGCGAGGAGAACATCCAGCCGAGACCAACTTGACATATCACTAAGAACTACGGAACTCTTTTTCCCCATGATTCTTTAGTCTTTCAAAGTTAATTTTTTAATTTTATTTTTTTCTTATTCTATTTTTTAATTTTTTCTCTTTCATATTTGAATATTTTTAGCTATAACTTTACTAACTTTTTAACTTTAACATTTTTTAATCTCATCAATACCTTTTTTAAAAAATTCTTTTTTAATTTTCATTGTTTTAGTCATATTCTATCCCTTCATTGTATTTAAGCTTATTTTTTGTATATAGTTTTTTCTTTCTTTAAAATTTTGGGATACAGTTTCTTCTAATAGATTAAAATATACCCTAAATCTAGTATATGGCTTTGTCCTAGTCTCCAACTGCATCACATTCTTTCCTCTTTATTTTTCTTTTTTCAACCAACTTCTTATCTTTCTTTAACTTCTTATCTTTTTTTATCTTGTCATCTTATCTTCTTATTATTTTTACAGTAATATCCCATCCCTTCATTTGCATACCCTTATTTTTGTATGTAAGTTTTTCTTTCTTTAAAATTTTGGGAGGCAGTTTCTTCTAACAGACCAAAATACACCCAAAATCAAGTGTGTGGCTCTGTCCTTTTCCCAGTCCAATCATATATGCAGAGACAGATATATAGAGAAATAGATTTTTTTTCCTTTCTTCTGCCCCTGATTTTTGGGTCTCTTCTGAGTGGTTACCAAATATTTTTCTGGGATCATACTTACCCTTTTTAGTGTTCTGTTCTCTCATTCATCAGTTCTTATCTGGATAAAATGACAAGGCAGAAAACCTCACCTCAAAAAAAAAAAAAAAGAACAAAAGGCAGTACGAATGACTAGAGGACTAATCAATAAGGACATTAGTAATATTACATTAGTACTATGTCAGACCGAGAGTTCAGAATGATGATTATCAAGGTGCTAGCTGAGCTCAAAAGAAGTATGGAAGATACTAGAGAATCCCTTTCTGGAGAAATAAAATCCCTTTCTGGAGAAATAGAAGAACTAAAATCTAACCAAGTTGAAATCAAAAAAGCTATTAGTGAGGTACATAAAAATGGAGGCTCTTACTACTAGGATAAATGAGGCAGAAGAGAGAATTAGTGATATAGACTAGAAGCTGAGAATAAGTGATATAGAAGCTGAGAATAAGAAGCTGAGAAAAAGAGAGAGAAACAGAGGCAGAGTTGGTCATGGGAAGTAAGGAGGGGAAAAAATGAAACAAGATGGGACAGGGAAGGAAGAAAAACTATAAGAGACTCAATCTCAGGAAACAAACTGAGGGTTTCTGGGAGGTGGGGGGGATAGGGTGGCTGGGTTTTGAAAAAATAAAGAAATTTTAAAAATAAAATAAAATAAGGGGTGCCTGGGTGGCTTAGTTGGTTGAGCCACTGCCTTCAGCTCAGGTCACGATCCCGGAGACCCGGGATCGAGTCCCACATCGGGCTCCCTGCTCGGCGAAAAGCCTGCTTCTCCCTCTCTCACTCCCCCTGCTTGTGTTCCCTCTCTGGCTGTGTTTCTCTCTGTCAAATAAGTAAAATCTTAAAAAAATAAAAAATAAAAATAAAATAAAATAAAATAAAACAAAATAAAATAAAACAAAACAAAACAAAACAAAATAAAATAAAATAAAATAAAATAAAATAAAATTTAAAAAGAATGATATCCTGGGGGCGCCTGGGTGGCTCAGTTGGTTAAGCGACTGCCTTCAGCTCAGGTCATGATCCCGGAGACCCGGGATCGAGCCCCACATCGGGCTCCCTGCTCAGCGGGAAGCCTGCTTCTCCCTCTCTCACTCCCCCTGCTTGTGTCCCCTCTTTCACTGTGTTTCTCTCTGTCAAATAAATAAATAAAATCTTTAAAAAAAAGAGAGAGAGAATGATATCCTGTCATTTGCAATATCATGGATAGAACTGGAGGTTATTATGCTGAGCGAAATAAGTCAATCAAAGAAAGGCAATTATCATATGATCTCCCTGATATGAGGAATTTGAGAGGCAGGGCAGGGGGTCATGGGGGCTAGGGAGGGAAAAAATGAAACAATATGGGACCAGGAAGGAAGACAAAACATAAGAGACTTTTACTCTCAGGAAACAAACTGAGGGTTGCTGATGGGTAGTGGAGAGAGGGATAGGGTGGCTGGGTTATGGAAATTAATTAATTAATTAATTAACTAGCTAATTAAATAGAAACATATTTGTGCTTTTTCCTATGTCATAAAGAACCTCTGGAAAAATACAGAGTGACAGTGTTAGTAATATATTACCTTAAATTTTATTAACCAAATATACTTCTATTATCACTCCCTATTTTTGCTGAGTTTTTTTATGACTATTTTTGCTGAAACTTTTTAAAATATCTGAAGAGGCCAAGGGAATTTGTTTTTCAGTAACAGTTACTACTCAAACTTCCACGAATGTAAGTAGCAACGGCAATATAAAGCAAAATCTCCCACATTCCCTCTGACCCCATTTGTTTCCCTGAAAGTAAAAAGGGTATGATAACTGATTAAATGCTCATTTACCCAGGAACTCTCTCAAGTGCTATTCAATTCAAGGTGTGTGGACTATAGCTGCTGACAAGTGCCACAGGTTAGAAGATGCATAGAAGAAGAAAGAAAATTATGTACAAAAAAAATATACACATGCATACATCCTCTTTGAGTTGAGAGATGAGACACAGAAATGCACACTAAGAAATGCATATTTAAATAAAATACCTGATTAATTATATCCTATGACTTAAAAGACAGAGGAAGCATAAACATAGTATTCTGTTATTTAAAATTAGTTTGAAACTGGAGAGAATGGAGAATGGAAAGCAAATATTTTTTGTTTCCTCCACTTTGGACTTGGAGCCTGATTTTACAGATCAAGGCTCCAAAGTTCAGACCCTAAAGAGTTATCTAAATTCAGACTCTGAGGAAAAGAGAGCAGTTATCCATATCAGATCTCCCATGCACTCACTCAGAAAATGGAGGTACCTCAGTAAGGCCATTAATGAAATGACTATAAAGAAATATCACTGGAGTAATTGATTTTGAATCACTCAGGTCAAGTTGAGCACATCAGTATTTCATGATCCTGTTAGTCAAAGATAAACACAGCACTTTAATCAAATGAAATTAAATTATTTCTGTAAGTCCAAGTCTTTTTTTTTTAAGATTTTATTTATTTATTTGACAGAGAGAGATGACAAGTAGGCAGAGAGGCAGGCAGAGAGAGAAGAGGAAGCAGGCTCCCTGCCAAGCAGAGACCTCAATGTGGGCCTCAATCCCAGGACCCTGAGATCATGACCTAAGCTGAAGGCAGAGGCTTAACCCACTGAGCCACCCAGGGTCCCTGTAAGTCCAAGTCTTAACAACCATAGCCAAAATAACAGTTGAAC
>PITA01023764.1:0-27522 GCA_004023965.1 Spilogale gracilis
AGTAGCCGGGGCCAGGGAGCAGCCAGGTGCAGGGGAGTAGCCAGGTGCAGGGGAGCAGCTGGGGCCAGGGAGCAGCACTGGTTTGTTCTCCCAGGTAGTTTACTGCAGGGATACTGAGCAGCTCTCAGCATCCTCAAGTGGCTGCAGAAACAGATGAACAGAAATCAGAGATGGCCACGGGGCATTCTGGCCAGAGTCAGCTCCCAGTTCTGCCCGGGCTCCCCAGTATTCAAAGTGCAGAGGAAGAGCTAGCTCCTGGGCCTCCCTGCAGGACTCCGGCCCTGAGGCTGCGGAGGGCAAACCGGGACCAGCTCTTCCTCCGTGCAGACTGCCTTACTGTGGACAAAGGGGAAAGAACCATCTTTCGAAGGAAGAGGTGCTTCTATGTCCTGCCCAACCTGCAGCGGCCACGAGCACCACACAGAGTCTCCAGCCCAAGTCACTGAGGACACTCACGAGCAGCGGAGAACCCACGGGGCTCCTGTGGACGCCCGCAAAGCAGCCACGTGTGCCCAAGGGCCACAGTCTGACACACACGGGCTGACACTCTGAGGCTCCTCACTCCAGCCAAGACGTGCGACCTACGGCTTCCCAGCTTCACGAGGGAGGGAAGTCCTGAAGCCGCCACAGCACGCAAGCACCTCGAGGACAGTGTGCTCTGCGTAAAGCCGGTCACGAAGGGATTGACGCCATCTGGTCCCACTCAGAGTCTCCAAAATCACGGAAACACAAAACATAACAGAGGCCAGCAGGCTAGGGATGTGGTCTGAAATAGGGATGGCTCTGGAAGATGGAGGGTCCCAGAGATGGATGCTGGCGACAGCTGCACGGGGACGCGAATGTGCTCGGAGCCACGGAGCCGAATCCCATGAAACGGTCACGGCGCCAAGTTTTCTGTTAGGTATACTTTACCCGAATAAAAGAAATGCTGCATGAGTATCTCACTGACCCGTCAGAACCTTTGGGACAAATGGCCTTGTTTTCAGCCAGCCTCCTGCGGCCACGAATGTCTCATGACAGGTTGTGTGGGATGGTCCAGCAGCCTCCCACGGACGCAGTGGCGCAGAGTCCAGCAGCCTCCCACAGACACGCGGTGTCGCAGAGAGACCCAAGAAAGCAGCACGGGACGCGCCCGAGAGCGGCCAGGCCGGACCCCATCTCTGCTCCTCTGTCCCTGTGTCCCCGTGCCCCACGGCAGCTTACGGCGAGGGAGTAGAGGGCGTGGGGGCAGGGGGCTCCCATGGGGCTGCGCCTCCACATCAGTGAACACAGGACGCTGCTTCTTTGGTTGAGGTGAGAACGGTCCCCATCGGGTGTCGGGACTCCTGAAGGACCCCAAACCCCAAAGGCGCTCCTCCATGAATGGGAGATGGGGCTGGCAGGCCTCAGAGGAAAGGGCAGGAAGGAAGCCCGGAGGACAGGGGTGCAGGGGAGGGGTGACCCCCCCACACCTGCCTCCTCCCTCCATGTGCACCAGCCCCGGGAGGAGTGTCTTTGCCCCGGTTCCGGCCCCTCCTGGCGGGGGCACCCAAACTGGCGTCTGCTTTCATTCCACCCTTATCAACACTCAGCTGTCAGCGGAAGACTACACGGCCAGAAAGTGAGCTCCCACACAGCACACTGGGAAGGAGCCTTCCGTCCTGCCCGAGACGGCGGGAGCCCCAGAAGTCACGCGCCAAACATTCAGCAGACACGTCGACACCCCAGGAATCCCACAGATCCCTCCCGTGTGGGGAGAGCGGTTTCTTTTTATTTAAATATGTTCAATAACCTGAATTCCTGCACCTGTAAAAACCCTGACATTTAAAAAAGACTTCATTTCACAAACACTGACTTGGTTTTAAGCACGATGCCAGCACAGGCGGGCCTCTAGCTCCCGCACGCTCGCAGAACTCGCCCTTCCCTGCGCTCGACCCTGCAACCTCTCCTCACATCAAGTGCGCGCCGCTCACGCTCACACAAGCACCGATCCTCGACCGGCTCCAGCGCGGGGTTCTGGGGCAGCTGCAGGAAAACCACCCACTTCTGAGACAGTGAAGATGCTGCCCTCGGGGGTTGGCGCAAGACCTCGAGCCCCCACACCGGCCTCGGGAATAAACGTCCCCTGTGGCCTGAAGGACGGAAGGAAAGGCAGAAGTGCGGGCTGATCCCTCTCCAGCCAGAGGGCAATGCATCAAAATAGGTTCTCAACCCCAGCTGGACATAGGACAGGTCCGTGAAAGGGGGCTCCAGGGAGAAGGGGTGGGTGCGAGACGCGCAGGTGACAGCAGAGCATGCCCCACGGCAAGGAAAGGGCTGCTGCTCCGGGCCTGGCCCTGGAGGCCACTCGTTCCCCACCACACTTGCAGGCGGCCCAACTGCGAGGCCTCCCTGAGCCTCCTAATTAAGGTTTCCATGGTGGTGATGCAAGAGGGGAAAGAACCTTCCCTGGAGACAGGCCAGGCCCCCCCAGCCCCTGTGGGACCATCCTGCCTACACACCCTGCCTCGCTCTCACCATGAGGGGGAAGGACACCACCTAGACCCAGGAGGGCTGCGGGGAGCCAGCCCTCACGCCCATCCCAGGTAAGCCCAACCATGAACGGAGCAGCTCGTCCATCCCTGCGGGGAATGGGAGGGGACTTAATTAGGCTGCTCTTTACCTGTGGGGACGCTGTGTCCTCCTGGGGAGCAACTGGCCAAGTTTTCTGGGAAGCAGAAACCAGCTGCAGGATTTCGGGAAGAGCACAGCTCTAAGTGCGGGGAAGAAAAATGGAGAAAGCACTTGAAAACAAACACAAGAGGCGTCTGAAAGCTCTCGTCTGGGTTCTTGACTCCCAGCAAAAGGTCTTGCGTCACACGCGCGGCGCCAGCACCTGCAGACTCCAGTGTGCGTGCTGCGCCCACGCCGGGCTGGGGCGGGCATCTCAGGTGAGATGGCGCCCCCTCCACCCTCCTGACTGCTGCTCCGGCGGGTGCACCAGGCTGACGGGATCGGGTGCCTCCCTGGCTGCTCCCATCCACCCAGAAGTTAAATCCGACTTCACACCTTGGGTGCCCTCCCACTTCCCGGAGACGCCACCCTCCGTAAATGCAGGTTGGAACTCAGGAAAGCCAGGACCTCAACCTGAAAGGAAAACCCGTGACCCCGGGAGCAGGCTGCAGCACCCCACGGGCTCAACGGGATCCTCCTCATCTTTGCTTCTGTCTCCCAGGCAGGGCTGGAATTCGGCCCAACTCACCATCCTGCCCTCTGAGATTTCATTTTGAACAAATAACTTAGGACACTGTCCCTACTTCAAGTCACTTTGTAAACCACACTGTTTTACAGCAAATACTAAGTCACAACAAACTGGAAGAGAAAGCATCTCTGCTTTAGGAGAAAGACGGAGAAGGCAGGGTGAGGCCGCCATGAGCCCGCTGTCCCCCTGCTGGCGCCTGGGGCAAGCCGTACCTGCGGCAGGAACAGGGCTCAGGCACCAAGGGGCACCCGATGGGAAGCACCGTTACCCCACGCTGTCTGTGTCTGTGTTCGCAGGCCCCAGCGGCTACACAAGGACCGCTCGCAACCCGTCCCTTCTCCTTCTCCCGAATATAGAATAGGCTGAGCACCCCTCCGATGTCACCTGCACACGTGCCCTCTGACCCAGCGCTCCGGCACGGCCTCCCAGCTGCCGTCGGGCCGGCCACAGCCCCTGCGACCACCAGCACTAATCCTGAATCGCTACCAGGTCCGTGGAGAGATGGGAGCCCAGCGGCAGGAGGGACCGCACCCTGGTCCCCTCCAGGGAGCCTCACGGACAGAGGGAAGAGCAGCAGCTGTGTGTGATTTTCCCGTCACAGTTCCTACAAGAGGTTTTATTTCAGTATTTGCCCAATGATGGAACTGGTCTCCTTCCCCAACCGTCGAGCGGCCGCCCGTGAGCGAGACCTGGCCTCATCTGTCGCGCTACCGAAGGTCTGAGAGCGGGCTCCCACCACGGAAAACGAACGCCAGACGCAAGGCTAAGGGTTCGAGCCACAGGCCCGGGTCGGTCACCCCCCGGACGCCGGCATCGCGGGGTCCTGCCCTCCAGTCCCGCTGTTGTCACAGCCAGAGCCACAGCGCTTGTCCCCATCATCAGCAAGCTCAGGAGGACTGCTGGGTGAGGAGGGCAGGGGACCCGAACTGCAGGCCGGCCCGAGTCCGGAAACGGGGCGGGAGCCACACGGGCAATATCAGGGACCAGCGCCATGGGCACACCTGCTCGGAGCTCCCTGACGTCGAGAGTTTACACGGTCAGAGGCCGTCTCCTGGCCTCCAAGATACAATTCAGAATCTACCGGAGAAGCTGCTTTTCTGGAAGGGCCCAGGAAACCGGAGACTGGACTTGCACGTCACATCCTGCATCCTGACAAAGAAACGGCCCCAAACGCCCAGGCAGACGGCGGAGGGCAGATCTCAGCCCCGGCGCCACGAGACAAGCACACGGGCAGACCCGAGCATGTCCGGCCCTCACCTCAACCCAGCCTCCCGAGCACGGCGGGGGGGCGGGAGGGGGGCAGAGGGCCGGGAGCAGTCTGGGGGCCGCAGTGACAGATGCCCTTGCACGGAACCCCTGGGGACGGCCCAGGACTCACCCTGCCTCCTGGCATACCTGAACCGCGGCCGACAGCGGACACCCTGGTCCCCTCTTAGCTTTGGCTCTGGAGCCCAGCCCTCGGCCAAGCCGACCCCAAGAATGAAGCAATGTCCAACCAGACAGTCACCGTCCTGCCTTCTGCACAGGCAGGAGAGAAGGCATTCCCTGAGCTGCCGGGGCCCATGTGTGGCAGGGCGGGACAGGACAGCTCAGAGCCGCACCCCAGCCCTCGGGGCACAGGTCCCACCCCAATGAGGAGCCCGAGACACCCACCACTAGGCTGAGGACGCAAGGGGAAGAAACTGATAAAAACCACGTCAACCCAGGTTTTTAATAAGTGTGAGGGTGCAAAGGAAAAGCAATGAATTCTCTCCTTATGTTTACTTCTCCCCCCGCCAAATAGGGCGTCTGGCCGAATCAGCACGCGCTGTGGGTTTTTAATGAGACAAACTATGGTGTAATTACTCAGGTTTACGGCTACGTCTCTCATTAATAAATCAGGTACTAAGAAGAGAGACCTGCGGCTTTTGGAACCAAGCTGTTCTCTAAAAAGAAACACAACAATTATGAAATCAAGAAATCACTCCAATTTAAGAACAACAAAAATCTATCACCTTTGGCAGAAAGAGCAGGACATCTCGCAGAATCGACCGTTTTAGAGAAGACATTCACAAACGTACTTTCAGATTTAACTAATCTATTTCTTAATTTGCTGGTGAAAGAACATAATGTTACAGGTCAACTGAAAATGGACGGCCTGTCCAAGCAGTTAGCAGAGGGGAGCTTCTGGAAGATGTCCACACGGGGCTTTAACCCCTGCTTCTCACAAATGCACGGTCAGCACGGCCTCCACACAGCCGAACACGGCCGGGCCGAGGAGCTGCGTGCGCCGAGCGCGCCGCCGTGGACACCGGAGGGCCCTTCCCCGCCCCGCGCCGGCCCACGCGCTCAGGCAGGCACCCTGAGCCCCACACCCCCCAACGGACGTGCGCGTCTGGGAGCTCAACAGCTTGGAAAAGTTACCATCACACACTATTTAAATATGTAATGCCTCCTCCTATTTCGGTCCATTCTCCATTAAGATTTAATTGGTGCTTAAGTTTCAGTAACGCTCTTCTGATCCTATTGAGGTCTTTTTCACTGATTAAAAAAATATATATTTCCAAAAGAGCAGGAGGCACAGTATCACACATACAACAAACTACCTCAAGTTGCGTGTGACTCGGTTTGGGACAAGGAAGGCTCTGCGATGCCCAGCACGTGCGCCGTGGCCTGAGCCGAACGCCGCTGAATTAGGCACCAGTAGGGGTGAAAGCGCTAAATTTCCTGTTATGTTTCAGGACGATGAAAAAAACTGCGCTGACACCATCCGTTGTCTATAAAGAAAAGTTTGTGGCGTTTGTTACTTTGTTACAAAGTTTGTTACTTTGTTCAATAAATCGATACTTCTCTATAATGTCAAAAACCACCATAACTTACCCATTACCTAATGAGTTCCTTAGTTTGCCATGTAATTTTTGGAAAATTGAGAACTTCATCAAAATCAGCACACATCAGGTCATCCGCATTTCAGACAATGGAATCAGGAGCGGCCCGTGCGCGTCCTGGCCTCCGTCCACCTGGGCGGCCCCGCCTCCGCCGCCCCTGCCAACGGGGGCCGCCCCTGCCCTTCTCCAGTGGCGTCCCATCCCGACCCTCCCGCCTATGGCTCATGCTCCCCGGCAGCCCCTCCTGGCCCCACGCCATGTGCTTATTTCCTGTCCATCACCTGCCACGCACACGCAGCCTCCAGGGTCTCGGTGCATACAGCAGGTGCCCAAGAAAGAGCTGATGAACATCCCATGTTCAGCGCCCAGTATGTGCTAAATACGCCACAAACTTTTCGTTATAAGAATCGTAATGTCGGCGCACGCAGCTCCTCGGCCCGGCCGCGTTCGGCTGTGTGGAGGCCGTGCTGACCGTGCATTTGTGGGTGGCTCAGTCATTAAGTATCTGCCTTCGGCTCAGGTCATGATCCTGGAGACCTGGGATCAAGCCCCACATCGGGCTCCCTGCTCGGTGGGAAGCCTGCTTCTCCCTCTCTCACTCCCCCTGCTCATGTTCTCTCTCTGGCTGTGCTTCTCTCTGTCAGATAAATAAATCTTTAAAAAAATCGTAATGGGCTTCACCCCACAAACCCTCCAGGCCCGCAAGCTCGCCTAGGTGACTCCCATTCAATGTGAAGGGACACAGGAGCGAGGGGGAGAGAGGCCGCGCTGACGCCAGGCATGACCGGGGCAAGAGGCATGGGCACCACACGGTTCTCCCATCGCTCAGGGCTCGTCTACGTTTATGGGGCTCAAAACGACATCCGCACGTTTCTACAGAGAAAAGGTCAGCGCCTGTAGTCAGCGGCCACGCTGGGCAGTGTGTAAGTCTAGCTGTGGCTCACCCCCATTCACACGCCCTCCACAGCAGTAATCATCCCAGAATTCTATTCCACATAATAATTTTAAATTAATTCCGTGATTTTAAAACTTGGGTTTTAGTGGCACATTTCTGAGATCTTCTTGAAAAATCACACAGAAACCGAGATGACATCCTAATGGCAGAACCTCACTGTCCCTAATCCTCAGCTGAAAATAGGCTGGAGAAAATCCTCTTTTCTCGGGAGGAGGGAGATTATATAATGGCTCCTCCTCGGGCCAGCCCGTCCAGGCCGCCCGGGTATGCGGGACGGATGGGGTACCCGAGTTGCTCGGGGAACACAGAGGCTGGAGGAATCTTCTGGCGCCAGGTTTAAACGCTGTCGTGGACTTGTAGTTCCTATTAACGTCGGACCGCTCAGCCCGCACGGCCAGCCAACCCGGGGACACGGAGCTCTCGAGACCATCGTCCGCGGCCAGCCTCCCACCTGACGAGGAACGGTGCTTCCGCCACATGTCTGCTCTGTGTGCAAACCCTGGACGGAGGACCGGGCTGTGCTGGAGAAGCACCCACCATGGAAAGACACGGCGGCGGGGTCAGGGGCTCAGGCGTGTGTGCCCCCGGGCACAGACGGGGCACATGGGGGGTCAGGGGCTCAGGCGTGTGCACCCCCAGGCGCAGACCAGGCACATGGGGGGTCAGGGGCTCAGGCGTGTGCGCCCTCGGGCACGGACCGGGCACATGGGGGGTCAGGGGCTCAGGCGTGTGCACCCCCAGGCATGGAGCGGGCACGTCGGGGTCCCATGTACAGCAAGGCGGCCACAGGCGGGAGCACACGCCCTGCTCTGCGAGCTAGGAAGTCGGGTTCTGTGTCCTACACTGACTTTCCGGGCCCACCAAAGATATGGTGTCGCGCTGTGCAGATGACAAGGGAAGTGCATGAGCGCCACCCCGCTGAGGAGAGGCACCGGGTCGCCACGGGCCCGCGAGCACATTCAATCCAGTTACCTGCCGAGCTCCGAGACATCTGTCCCATCTCCGAGCCAGACGCTGTGTGTTTGGATCACAGCACAAAGCCGTGGCCGAGAGGAACATGTGCGCCGCCACAGCCTCAGGTCTAAGCGAGTGACGGAAGCGGGCTCTACTCTAACTGCTAAGGGACCAGTCACCAAAACCTGTCCCACAGTTTTAAAGAAATAACCCATTCCCACTGAACACTTATCTTCCCCTCTCCAGATGTTGTGGAATGCTCGTTTCTGTATTGCTGATAGCACCATAAGCAAACTTACTGTGCTTCCTCAAGGTCCTGCCCCCGACACTCCCATCTGTTGGGGACCCACAGCCTGGCCAGGGCCAGCGGTCACAGCGCACCCCACAGACAGAAGCACCCCTCTCCCAAACTCGTACCCCCAAGCCCTGGCCGCCAGCGTGATGCTATCTGGAGACGAGTCACCTGCCTTCTCTCCCTCTGTCCTCCCTGTCTCTGGCTCCCTCTGGCCCCATCACCAGCCGTGCTAACTGCTCCCATCCAGGGACGGGGGCAGAGGGTGGAGGACAAGCGGACTTAGGGGCACAGATGCCCCGTTGGTCTCCCCACCCCCGGGAAGCACAGATGCCCCGCTGGTCACCCCACCCCCCCATCCCCGGGGAGGCACAGATGCCCCGCTGGTCTCCCCATCCCCCACCCCCCCCCCGGGAGGCATAATTTACTGGTTTTGGCCAAAGAGTCTTTTCACAAGGAATAAACTTTCTCTTGGAATTCCTGCCTTGTCTTCCAAACCAGGGGAAAGGACCTTATTTTCACTACCTTTCTGGGCTAGGAGAACTTCCCTGCCCCTTCTGAGAAGCGTACAGCTACTACTCACAGGAAACGAGCTTCTTCCTCTGCCTCCCCATTAGGGAATGACGGAGAGCAGGGCCGCCACACTGGGGTCTGGCCTCGGCCCAGGTGGCAAAAGGAGAAGCTGAGTAAGGAAACCGGCAGCCTTCCTGTGCTGGGTCCCCTCCTGCCCGCACACCCACGTGGGTGTGGCCCGGCGCCCTCCTGCAGGGGCTCGAGGCCTCCCTCCAGGGTGTGACCCGGGGACCAGCTGGGGGCTGTGGACGAGGAAGGAAGCCCCGGGGGACAGGGAGAAGTCAGGGGACCTGAGGAACAGCAGCCCCGCAGGGGAGGGCAGGGCTCCAGCCAGGACAGGAGAGCTGCACGCTCGGGGGGTGGGGGTGGGGCGCCCCCGGCCAGGGTCCACTCCCCTGCAGCTGTGGGGGGGCAGTCCAGGGAGGGTGGGCCAGCCCGTGTCGTCGGAGAGGCGGGGACACGAGGACAGGGCTGTGCAGTCAAATGTGTTTCTGAAGCCACTGAGTGGGCCGACGTCCTACCTGTGTCCTCGGATAGGGGTTCTCGACCTTAACTAAGGCAGTCACTTCTTCAAGAATCTAACAAAAATTGGGAAACCCAATTATTATGCCCAAAACCTAAGAAGCATTTATGGTGTTTGAATGAGTTGGGTCCCCCGAGGGAGCAGCAGAGAGCTGGTCTCCACCCTGGAACCCCGGGCCAGGTCCTCCTCCCAGACCCCGCCGTCCAGCCAACAGAGGCGAGAAGGGGACGCCCAGACGGGGACCCACGCACCCCAGGACCCACTGTGATCCACGGGGCGCGCTGTTCCGGGACCCAGGGACACGCTTCCCGCGGAGCCACCACGCCCTCCTGCAGGCCCCCCAGGGGCGTGGGAGCAGAGGCCGTGGCCCTGAGGACCCAGCGTTCCCGTGTGGGCGCTGAGTGGGCGAGGGGCCAGGCTGCCGCGTGACGACGCTGCTCACGCATCGAGGAAGGAGAATCTGAGAGTCCAAAGTCACGTGACCCACGTTCTAAGAAACCGTCATTAATCGCTTGAGATTCCGGAAGCTTCTTTCGAGGTGTCCAGGGGACCTCCGCCATAGCCTTCTCGGCAGTCCCGACACAAGGAGGAAACACTCAGGCAGCAGATGTTTCCAGAGGGACGACCCTGTGCCAGGAACGGGTCCAGCGTGCGGCGGGGCAGCAGAAAGGCAGGGAGAGATGTGGGGCCCACGGACACGGATGGGCGCCCGGGGCTCCTCCAGACAGGGTGCATCCGGAGGGGAGAGGGCGCCAGTGTGGAGCCCTGGGGGCCGGCAGCAGGCAGGAAGGCCACGGGGCTGCTGGGCGGCCTCTCTGCCAGGACACGCCCCAGTCCCCCTGCCTGGCCCCCACATGTATTCCTGGGCCTGGCTTCCCTCACCCTCCGCCCACCTGAGACAGTGCCCCAGGGACTGGGCTTGGCTGTGTTTGGCTTGGAGAGGCACCGGCCACTGGCCAGCATGTGCTGGGAGGGTCTGAAGGACACCAAGGGCCTCCTCGGTGACAGAGACGGTGATGAGCCCACCTGAGCATGAGGAGGGGGCAGAGAAGGGGGGGCAGGAAGTGTGCAGTTTGAGAACGGGCGATCTGCAGGGCTGGCCACTGCCACAGGGTCTCAGGAGGGCCACAGATGATCCAGGAGAAAGGAGGAGAGGCGGGGTCCCAAACCAGATGGAGATGAGAGCAGACCAGGCAGGGCTGGTGGGCTGCCTAGAGGAGGGCCACCCTGTCTCGTGACTACCTTCCCTCCAGGAAGCCCAGGGCAAGGTCTCAGCTCAACAGTCCACGTGAAGCGGAGGACCTGAAGGTCTGAGAAGCACCGGGCTGCAAGCGGCAGTGGGATGTCCACATTCCCAGTGCAACACGTGAGCTCCTGCAGGAAGGAACCCTCATCACCTCGGTCCCGTGTGAGAAACCGGGGGTGTTAGCCAGTATGCCCAGGGCTAAGAGGCTGAGGCCAGCTGGGACTTCTACTTGTCTCTCTCAGATCACGGGTGCAAGCGAAAGCGACAACAATCCTCATTCAGTCCTGTTGAACTTCCAATGCTGTAAAAATCGCCTTCCATTGATTTTCACTGCAAATAAATAGCATTTTTGCCTACATTTAACTTGGCTAGAAAAGCATTTATACGCCTGGGACTTAGAGATCCAACCGTCTTGTATCAACCCTGTTTCTGTTGGAACATATGGTCCGAGCACCAAGGAACAATTTGTATTTCGGTTTGTAAACACAGGACTTCCTGTGCAGTTAAGCGGCGAGGCGTGTTTGCCGGCAGTCAGCGCACTCTCCGGCGACTGTGAACGGAGACGGTGTTCTCATCCCTCGAAATGTAACTGACTGTAGCAAAACCCATAATATAAAGTCCTTCTCCGCACTGTGATCAGATCTACCCTGTGGCGCGGAATAAAAGCATCTCGGGACCGCTTGTTCCACACGCAGCGCTTCTGCAGGGCTGGGGAGAGCAGTGCGGGGAGTTCGCCGAGGGCTGGAGCGTACAGGCTGGCCTGGAGACCAGGCAGATTGCTTTCAAGTGTGCGGCTGAGCCCGAGCGGCCCGCAAGGACCCGGGACGGGGTGGGGGCTCACGCCAACACTTGGCGAGGCCGGCCACGCAGCCCGGCGGCTTGGACCCAGCACGGTCCTCCAGCACCTGCCGGTCTCGGCAGTAAAGCCACCCATGCGGGATGAGGAGGAACTCCAAATCCTGCCCCATTTGAAGGGGTTCGACAGGAGACTGGAATGAGTCGAGGAACGGGCCCTCCAGGACGGGCCGCCGCCCCGGGAAGCGCAGCCGAAGCAGACCCAGAGGGGCTGGAGGCTCTGCAAGGTTTACGGTGCTCAGCCCAACAGAATCGTGCTTGGTTCTCCAGGGACCCAAAATATTTACCTTTCCCTGACAAAGAAAGCCCTAACGTAACAGCTTGTTCCAGAAACAGGATCTGCTTACAAAGGGAAGTCTGCACATTTTCAGAAGTTTACTATCTCAGAACGTGAGAAAGATCCTAGAAAGCAAAAAGTCTGAGAAACAAGGGGAGGCGGGCACCCAGGCCAAACGGTGGGGCACAGAGCACCCACAGGACCACAGGAAGCTCAGACCACAGACCTGCCGAGCTGGTCCCCACATGGGCAGCCGCGACGACAAGCAAGAGGCAGGTGTCCCGCCGGTGCGGTCGTGCACACAGGAGCACACAGGTGGCCGGAGGTGGACTGTGGCCCGGCCTGCCGCTCAGCAGGGGGGCGCCCCGGCCACCCCACCCGGGGACTGCCTCATGCTAACCCCAGCAGTGACAGATGTACCGAGCGCTTCCTGAGAGCCCGGCATCGTTCGGAGCTCCGACCCGCGTCACTCAGCGAGCCTCCCGACGGTGCCCTGGGCAGTCTCCGATGGGACCACGGAGGTGGGGCCTGAGCGTGGTCCCACGGCTTGTCCCACGGCTTAACCCAAGGGCCGCTGGGCTCACCACCAGCCCGGCGCCTACAGACCCTGTGGGGGCTTCTCCCAGAACCAAACCCCCCTGAACCCAGGCTTCCCTTGTAAGGAGAAGAGAACACTACCTCACCATCCACTTCATTAAATTAAAAAAAACAACAACAACTGTAAATAGGCCCAGCTCCCTCGCGATCCATACACCACGTCACGACACACAAGCACCACGCCGTCTGAGCACACAAGTCTCCTCCACACGGCTTCTGACGGTCCACACCTCCAGGAGTGCGCGCTCTGCGGTCTACACAGCGGGACCCCGACACATTTCTCCCTTCCTCGGCCTGCTCTCTCTCGCTCTCTCATGCTCCTTCTCTGGAGTTTGCTAGAATAAAACATCTGTAGCGATGTTTTCAAGGACTTCTTTACCTTCTGGCAGCCCTCACATGGCAGAAGGAGCTGGAAAGTTTTCTCTGTCCTAGAAATTCTGACCGGGTGAACACTGGAAGAGAACAGGGTGTAAGCTTGTATTTGTTTTTATAAAATTAGTCACAGAAGGAAACCACGAGGACATAAGTACTCAATTCCGCGCTCTGCCTCTTCTTAGAGAAAAAGGTAATACAATTTGGTCCTAAATGATGACTGATCCTAACAGATCCTGACGGTTCCTGGGAAAACTCAAATTAGTTCAACAGCAGAAACAAGAGTTTAATATCACAAAAATGGATGGTCTTGTAGTGAATACGTTGAAAGAGCCAAATGAGCAGACTGGGGGGAAAAGCTGTGGAATGGAGAACAGAAATAATAGTGTCCCATCACCTACACTCCAGGGACGTCATCTAACAACGCACATGCTTAGAAAGTTCATTAAGCAAGAGTTACCACTTAGGTTTAAGAGAAAATGTCCTTTCATAAGCCTTATGGCATAGCAGAAGGCAATTTTAACCTATCAACTACAAGAAATTTACATAAGTTGATAGGACATAACACAGCTGAGGAAAGGCCATGTGTCTGCCCTCCTCCCAGGATGAAGGGTCAGGAACAAGAGGGGCAGCCAGAGGAGGCGCCCACCTGCTCTCCATCTCTCCTGGAGGCAGACTGCCCGTTCCCCTCATCACGAAACCCTCCTTTTTATCAAGAGTTGGAAGGGAACGAAAAATCAACTGGAAAACCATGAGCACACTTTAAATAACACTAGCTCCACCCTTTTTCCCGTTTCCCTTTGGGGAAACAGAGGCAGGAACGTAAGTGGCGGAGGGACAGCTGGGAAGACAGTGTCCTTGCCTGACAAAGCATTTCTCTTACCTACGGTCACCGTGACTGGGCTTTCTAGAACTTACCACGGTGGAGAAACAAAAGTGTCACCTGATATTTACCATTCACTCCACAATATGGACTTTGGGGGAAATCACATGAGCTTTCATCCCTAAGCCCCGCCCCGCCCCTTCTCTCCACTGCAAGGTCAGACGCCTGGGAACAGGTACCTGGGGAAGGTGGGCACAGTTCCCTTGACTCCAGTCTTGTGCTCAGTGAATCAGGGCAGGGTGAGGGGTTTGGCGTTCCCATGGACCAAGGCAAACACTGACCCTGGCCAGGGTCTCCTCACAGCAAGCTCGTAAATAGGAAAGTCTGCCCAGGACAATTCCTATGGTGGTGGTGGTGGGGGGGGGGAGCCCGTGGTTCCCATGGTGATGCCGTCCATCCCCAGGGCGAGCGACTGGTCAAACCTGTGCCCTGTGCCCGACCGCGGCCGGACGGCGGCGGGGAACAAGGAGCCTTTGTTGAGACCGTGGCAGGAAACACCACCCTCCGGACAGCGTTCTTTTTCTTCTGCACACACACCCCCTTAGTGCCGGTGCCAGGGGACCACGGCCGCGCGCACTAACCCTCGCTCCGATGTCCAGAAAACCCGCTTTTCCCCTCGGAGCTTCTCCCGACCTCACCGCACCGTCCCCAGCGAGTGTGGACTCCGGACGGCGCCCACAACACCCGGCCTCCACCCGATTGGTCACTTGCAGGGAAAACATGCCAAACTTCACTTCTGGATTCCGCCTGCGGTGTAACAAATACGCCCCGACAACGTCGCCCCCTTTCCCGCACAAGGATGGCACTCCCATCCCGGCACGCGGACCCGAGCCTCCCTCCCGGGCGGCGCGCCAAGCCCAGGACGGTGTCCGCCGGGCAGCCCGATCCCCACGGGACGCCGCGGGGCGGAGCAGGTGGACGGACGCCCGGGCCCCGGCGGGAGAAGCCCCAGGTGCGGACTGGGCGCGCCGAGCTGCGGGAGCCCGCCGGGACCCCGGCCCCTGGCCGCAGCAGGATGGGCGCCGCGCACGGCGGGGTCCGGTCCCCCGGGCCCCCCACGCGGCGGGGGGTACTCACGTATCTGTGCACGAGCGTCCGCACCAGGCTGCAGTCCATGGTTCCCCGGCCGCGCCCGCCCGCCTTCAGCGCCCCCGCGCCCGGCTCGGCGCGCCCATGGGCCCGGGCCCCCGTGCGGCCGCGCGCCCCCGACCCGGTCACGGCCTGGGCGCGCCGGGCGGTGCGGGGGGCGGCCGCGGCCCCTCCGCGCTCATGCCCGGCCCGGCCGGCGGCGGCGGGAGCGGGGGTGGCCGCTCGGCGGGGGGTGGTGGCTCGGGGCGCCGAGAGCCGCCGGGGCTGCGGGCCGGGAGCGTGGAGGCGCGGGCGATCCGCTCGGCTCCTCGGCTCGCCGCTCCTCTGCTCGCCGCCGCGCTCGGCTCCTCCTCTCCCGGCTCCTCCCCTCCCGCCCCTGCCCTCCGCCCGCCGCCCCCCTCCGCCCTGCCTGCGGCCGCCCGGTCCCGGCGCGCACGTCACGAGCGCGAGTGAGCATGCGCCCCGCGCCCCGCGCCCCCGCCCCGCCACCCCCGCCCTCGCACACCGCGCGCGCGCCGGGCCCACCCTCCGCGTCCCCTGCCCCCCCCGCGCCCCCCTCGCGGCCCCTGCGCCCCCCGCCCCGGGCCCCTTCCCCCCGCGGCCCCCCTCCGCGGCCCCTCCCCCCCAGCGCGGGCAGGACTGGGGACCCTGGGGCGGAGGCCGGCGGCCGGCGGGCGGGGACAGCTCCCTGTTGCTTCCGCCTCCCGGGGCCTGGCCTGGGGCCGGGGCGCGGGGCCGGGGCGCCCTGCGGAGGGAAGGCTCGGCCTGCGCCCCGGGCCCGGCTCCGACGCTCGCCCGAAACTTCTGTCTCCTTCGGGAAAGCCAGACGGCGGGCGCCAGGTCGCTGGGGGCGCGGAGAGCGCCCGCGTGGCCCGGGATCGGGCTGGGCGGGAGAGCCGCTACCCCTGGCTGGGCGGCCTGCTTCTGCCGAGCCAGTCCCCGCGCGCCTTTGTCCTGCCCTTCGGGTGACAGGGCGTCGGGGTCGCGCCTCAGGGGGCTGCGCAGCGGTGAAGGGGAGCCAGGGCTCTGCCACCTGCGATCCTTCCTCTCTGCCACCCGCGCCCCCGCCCCTCGCCTCCTGGCCTCAGCTCTTCAGAGTTGTGCTCTGCGGGGGGCGAGGGCTTGGACCTGTTCTTGAACCTGTTGCGCCAACTGGCTGGACCGCCCTCTCCCCGTGGGCCCCTCCGGCTCCTTCCTGCCCCCCTGCAGGAGGCAGGCCACCGGGAGGCCAAGACTGGGAGGCCAAGTCCGCCCCAGGCAAGGCGCGCCCTCCGCTGGGCCTCCAGGTCCCACGGGCCACCGTGCTGAGTGCTGCCCTCCCTGAAAGACAGAGGTGCTCCTGAGAGCCCCTGACACCGTGATTTTCACTCTAGGGCAATGTTTCTGTTTTCCCAGCGGAGAAACAGACTCTTTTCAGCTCCACGGTGGGCCCTGTATGAAGGGAAGGGCTTTGCTCCAGCTTCTCTTCCGGCTGCCTCCCACTCCTGTTGTGACTTTTGAGTGGCAGAGGCGGGAGAGGGAGGGATGCCATGGGGTGACCGTCCTCCTGGCTGGCGATAGAGGGAGGAGAAGCCATGTTACCTGCTCTCTGGACCAGGAACAGACGCCTAGGAAGGGGTCTGCTTGAGGAGAGGAGTGACTACAAACGACCTGGGTTCTGGGCCCCCTGCCTTCAGTAAGACACTCATTTTTCATCAGCACACATGTTGATCCTCGTTCCATCCCAATTTCTCTGCCCTTCTCTGTCCTGCTCTGAGCCCAGGAGACCGATGGTCGTCCTCAGTGGACCTTCACCAACCGGCAGGGCCACCTGCTGTAAGCTGCAGACTGTGGGGGGTCTGGGCATGTCCTCCCCCTCGGGCCTGGCCTCCCGCGCGGTCGTCAGTGGCTGCGGCCTCTGTGAGGACAGTGCCTGGAGACCTTCCTTTTCCACTGCATCAACTTGGGCCAGGCTCCAAGAAGCACATTCTTCTCCCCCTGGGGCCTCCATGGCCTGCTCCTGCCGTCCCTGGGCAGTGGCACCCTAGATGGGTCTCTCTGTCACCCTGTCTCCCATATCTCCCAAGAAGACCCCTGCTTCCTGCCAGGACCGTGATGGCTAAGGCCAGATTTTCACTGGCCTTCTACTTACCAACTGTGACGTTCAAAGTGTGTGCGTGCTGCCTGTGTCCCAGGAGTATCAAGGGTGAACGTTAATGTCATATTGTCCCAGACGCTCGCCCTCGCTCCTCGCCAGCAGAAACTGGCTGTAGTCCAGGAACCCACCAAACCTGCGTTCCTGTAAACCGTCCTTTCCCGTGACTGGTTTAAAGCAAGTCTAAGCCAATAAATCCTGTTGTGGGGAAAAATGTTACCTCGCTCTTCGAAAGGCACATGAAGAGGAAGTGCCGCTCGTTTCCTACTGACTGTGTGTCTGGATGTTGCGGCCAGTACCTGCTGCCTTCTCGGGTCCTCACCAGGAGGCAGCTCGAGGGACGTCCCCGCACGGGGACAGCAATGTGGAAAGACGGGAGAAAGCACAGATCCTTGCCGACGCCGTGGGCCACCCGCTGGTCCCCCCACGGCGGTCAGCATCTTAATTTAAAACCTATGGAAGCAAATCAGTTAGGACTTTATTAAAATCCAACTCGTCTCTGTCTTATAAATAAAGCACTGCTAACTTGAGAGCTTCAGCAGCAAGCGTTGCTTTCTCAGGACTCCGTGGTTTGGTGGCCAGGCTCCTGGCGTTGACCGGGACTGTTCCCGGCCAGCTCAGCAGGACCGGGGATGTCCAGGGCCTTCGGTCACATGTCCAGTGTACCAGCCTGGGGGTAAGAAGTGGGAGCAGGCTGGGCTCTGTCTCTCCGTTCAGTTTCTCATCATGGCTTCTTTCCATGGCGCTTGGATCCCAAGAGGGTGAAACGGACCCTGTATGGGCCCTAAATGGAACACTTCTGCCACATTCTCTCAGGAAAAGTTTGTTCCTCTCCGAGGACCAAAAGAGTTTTCACATCTGTGGGGGAGGGCCTGGACCAAGAGTGGGGAGAGCTGGTGAGCTGTCATCTTGGAAATCATCTGCACAGACTTCGACAGTAAGCGGAAGTTTTGCCAGCGCCCCGCCAAGCGCAGGGAACCGCCAGGGCCTGTGTGTGTCATCATTCTCACCACGGAGAATGTCCAACTCGGACGGGGTCAGCTAGGTCCTGCCTGGTCCCAGCCAACCAGTCGTCAGGAGAGTGGAATGCCTTCAGATGATCAGCAGCCCTGGTTCGGTGCACATCCCTGACAGGTAAGCGTCCAGGGGGAATGGGACGATCTTAATCAGCTTCAGGTCTTCAGACCCCCCCCCCCCCGCCAACCCCTCAGCAGTGTGGCTGCTTCGGCACGGTGGAGGCAGTGGGAACGAGGAGGGGGCAGCATGTAGGGTGTGCAACTCAGAACATAAATCTAGTTACGGGTTTGCCTCCGATGTCTGGGCCACATGCACATGCACACCTGTGCCGATAAACTCCTGCTCTCTCTTCCTCCCCACCTCCTTGCAGAGACTGGCGGGAACCAGTGATCCTGGATTTGTTGACTTCTAAGTGAAAAAGGCTTTTGGGAGGGGTGCTTGGGTGGACCGGTTGGTCGGTTGAGTGTCCAACCATTAAACTCAGCTGAGGTCTTGATCTCAGGGTCATGAGTTAAGTCTCATGTTGGACTTCATGCTAGGCATGGATCCTACTTCAAAAACATTTTTTGAAAAGAAAATGTAATAGCCCAGATGTCCATTGACAGATGAATGGATAAAGGAGATGTGCTATATCCATACAATGGAATACTATGCATTGAATGAAATCTTGCCATTTGCAACGACTTGGATGAAACTAGAGGGCATTACGCCAAGTGAAATAAGTCAGTTAGAGAAAGACAATTATCATATGATCTCACTGATATGTGGAATTTAAGACACAAAACAAGATCGTAGGGGAAGAGAGGAAAAAAAAAATGATGAAATCAGAAAAGGAGACCAATCATTAGAGGCTCTTGGTCATAGGAAGGAAACAGTTGCTGGAGGGCAGGGGCGTGGGGTGGCCCAGGTAAGTGAGCGCTGGGCGCTGAGGAGGGCACGCGCACACCTGATGGGTTCCACCCCTGAAGCTAATACACAGGGTAGGTTAAGCTGGGCATTTAAATAAAATAAAAGAAGAAAAGAAGAAAAGAAAGGAAAGGAAAGAAAGAAAAGAAAAAAGAAAAGAAAAAAGGAAAGGGAAAGAGAAAAGAAAAGAGACTTGGGAAAGGGGGCAAAAAGTACGACCTTCTCATAAAGGGAGTACTGTTACCAAGACCCCAGCTGACGAACACTAAGCCAGAACTGACCACTAAAGATGCGGACAGGGAGGTAGGCCTTAACTCCTTTTGTGTCTGTGTGGGAAGGGCAGGCACCGTGTCCTGGGCCTGGGCCCCTACGTGAGCAGTCTTGCCCCTCCAAGCTGCTGGAACATTCTGTCGCCCTCTCCCAGGCCATGCTCCCTGCAGGTCTGGAATGGGCGCCATCTTCCCATGGATTGCTTCTAGAATTCTCCAACGGCAGGAAGCCACAGTCTCCCTCTGGCCTCCCTCATCCCTGTGCTCTGGAACCTTCTGTGGCCCCCGTGCTTGTCGCACAGACCCACTCATCCTTTATGGTCACTGCACCTTCCTCCCCCCACTCCCGGTTAGCTCCGCCCCTCCCAGGTTCTGGTTAGCTCCGCCCCCTCCGTGTCCCGGTTAGCTCCGCCCCCTCCGGGGTCCCAGTTACCACCTCTCATAGCCCTCTTACTGGCTCCAACTCAGCGGGACTTAGTTACTTCCCGAGAGCCCTGGTTGTTGACTAGAGCCTGACTAGAGCCACCCAGGGAGACTTTATTTTTAAACAGCGATTCCCTAGGACCCATCTCCCAGCCCAGATGCTGTGATTCTACTGGTCTAGAGTGGGATCCCAGCATCAGTGTCTTTCCAGAGTTCCCAGCTTCGGCAGATTTGAGACCCGCTAGTCCAAATGCCTGTGTGCCTGGGGGTCTCAGTCTGTTCAGCATCCAACTCTCGATTTCAGCTCAGGTCATGATCTCGGGGTGGTGAGATGGAGCCCCACACTGGGCTCAGTGGGGAATCTACTTCTCTCCCTCTCCCTCTGCCCCTACCCTGCTTGCACACTCTCGTGCTCTCTCTCGCTCTCACTCTCTCTCAAATAAATAAATAAATCTTTTAAAAGTAAAAAATGTCTGCCTCCTTCCTTGGAAACTTGGAGAATGACGTCTTGCCCGGAGCCCTTTGTACCCCCCCAGGTACCGTGTGGTCCTTCACACGTAACAGGTGCTCAAGAAATAGTAGAAAGATTACGTGTAGCCACACCACTATGCGGCAGGGGCACGGGAGGGCCCACGCGGAAGGAAACCGTATGGGCAGAGCCGTCAGTGCCCCGGGGCCGCTGTGGAGAGCCAAGGCCTGGGTTCCAGTGACTGAGGTCAGCGCTCCCCGCCAAGCTGGGCCGGGCCACTTCCCCGGGAATGTGGCCCTGACACACTACGTCCCACGCCTGGGAGGGCAGGGGACGGGGGCACCACCTGACTCCTGCCTCGTTTCTCTAGGTCAGTACCCGGACATCCACGAGGGAATCTGGTATCGTGTGAATAGTGTGAGTGTGGCGATCGCAAAGAACCATCAGGATTGAAGCTTCCGGACAGTGTGTGTGAGCTCTGCCATGAAAACCTCCGCCACGTCCTGGGACTCCTTCGTGGGCAGGGGTGGCGGGCCGGGGTCCCACGCTCGCCCTTCTTGAGAGGCCGCCGTTCCCAAATCCTGCTCCTGGATTTGTCTGCTCGTCACTCTGGCCTTTCTGTTCTTGGACTTTCTTCCTCTAGATGTTCAGATGCAGGTGGGGAGGGAGTCGCGGAACGCTGCCGGGCTTGTGTGTGGGGGTCCTTCCCTCCCCGGCGGGGCAGGCACTCCGGGTGCAGGCGGGGCAGCACCCCGCCACCCCGCTATCAGCGCCTTGCTAGCGCCTCGCTGCTCCCACGTGAACCTGCTCACCAGCTTTTTGCTTCTCCCAGCCCCATTTTCTCCTAGGTATTTTACATAAAAAGAAACTGCTACAGGTTATTTTCTCTTTCCTTATTTATTGTCTACACTCCCTCCCCCTTGCTTTTTTTTCTTCTAACGAGATCAATTATTTATTTTAATTCTTGTTTGATTTCAGAAAAAAAAAAAAAGCTGACTTCTGTGGTGCTTAAAATCACCAATAGGGCGCGTCGCGTGGGTGGCTCAGGGTTAAAGCCTCTGCCTTCGGCTCAGGTCATGATCTCAGAGTCCTGGGATCGAGGCCCGCATCGGGCTCTCTGCTCAGCAGGGATCCTGCTTCCTCCTCTCTCTCTGCCTGCCTCTCTGCCTACTTCTTTCAAATAAATAAATAAATAAATAAATAAATAAATAAATAAAATCTTTTTAAAAAATCACCAATAAAGTCATGAAAGCAATGTGTTGTTCTCAGTTAGTTGAACAGAGGCTCTAAAATACTGCTCCCCTCCAACAACCTAAATAAGATGAGAGCTGTGTGAACCAGGCGTTGGGTAATAATTATTCGAAGCCTCGGGCATCTGCCTGCAGCAGGGCTCTGCGGAGTCCCGTGACAGCACTTCCCGGTGCATTCTATTTGTGGGCACATCTTAGAAAACGAGGAAAGTGCGTTGTCTCATCCCTTGCTGTAAACAGAAAGATTAAAGTATCATTTACTTATTGTAATCTGTAAGAATGTTTTACCAGTTGTAAGTGCAGGTGATCTAATCTTAATCAGAATGTATACATATAGTCTGATAGTTTTGACGACATTATTCTAAGTGGCATAAGCGAGGCACAGGAGGCACAGAAGGACGAATCGGGTCCATCCCAGTTACCGGAGGTCCTCCTTCGGGCAGAGGCAGAAGAGGAAGAGCCCTCCTGGTGGGGGTGGGAAGGAAGCAATGGTGTGGGGACAGAGGGGCTTGGGCTCTGGCCGCAGGGGTCCCTTGCCGAGTCCTCCGGTCTCCGGGTTTTCTCACTCACCCAACAGCGGGGCGAGGACAGGGCTGGCACTTTGGAAAGTAGGAGATACTCACGTGTGACCAGGTGAGTCCCCCAGGCTCAGGGCTCTATGGAGGGCTCAGGTCAGCATCAGGGAGCAGAGAGGACGTTGCTAAAGGTCATAATTTGTGTAACTGGCCCAGGACTACAGTCTCTCAGCAAGTGTTAGCCTCCTTTCCTCCCTACTGGGGCCCCTCTGGAGGATGGGTGCTCTTACGCCCCTGCTTGCTCACCCCGTGGGGGAGACCCTAAGGGTCCCAGGCCTTTCCCTCCATCGGCCACCAGCTTCCCGCTGCAGGTGAACTGGGAGCCCCACCCTGCCTCATAGTCCTCGCTGTGTCCCCAGGCAGACGCCCAGGCACGTGCACGTCCTAGGGGCTGACGTCCGGGGAAAGAGCCACCGCCTGGTCCAAGAACACACCAGTGGTGGGTGTTCGGGGCTCTCCGGGGCACAGTCCTCACCCCTCCAGCCGCTATCGCAGGCCCCACCTTAGAGCCAAGGTCCTGGGGGGAAGGTGCTTGGGCGGGTCCCGGGTCCCAAAGGGCAAAGTGCGGCGGGTTTTCTTCTGTGTAACCGGACAGAGGTACATTAAAAGTTTGTTTCCTGTGTTACAGTGAAACTCCGTGGGTATGAGAAAATGTGTTTTAATTTGCGTACATTTGCATGGCTTTAACATGAGGCAGGACTCCCTGCCCACGACGCCGCCCGGCTCCTCAGCTTCAAACCCTATCCTGCAGAGGCCGTCAGCGACAGCCCTCGGCTATTCCCTCCTTTGTGGCGTCCATGCTCGTAAATGATGTGCGTATAAGGCATTAGTTCTGATTCAGGGCAGCATCCATTGCCCTTTCCCAAAGAAGACCAAATATCACCTCTTCTCTTTTTTTTTTTAAGATTTTATTTATTTATTTGACAGAAACCCAGCGAGAGAGGGAACACAGGCAGGGGGAGTGAGAGAGGGAGAAGCAGGCCTCCCGCCGAGCAGGGAGCCCGATGTGGGGCTCGATCCCGGGACTCCGAAGGCAGCCGCTCAACCAACCGAGCCACCCAGGCGCCCCTAATATTTACCTCTTTTCTACTGGTATGAACACCTCTCTCTCCCAGTGCATGTCCCCACGTGTGGTGACGCCCCCCGTTGGGTCAATATTCCCTCGATCGATGCCACCACATTCGTCCATGTGAGCACACATGGTGCGGGGCTCCTCCCCACCCACGCGATCACAACCCGGGGGCGGAAGCCGAGAGAGGGACGCTCAACTGCGTGGCACGACATTTTGAAGACCAGTATTTCCTACCTGTGACTACGTGGTCCGCCGAATCATCCATCAGCTCTTACATCAGAGAGAAAAATAGTCTTTAAACATTCACTTTCCATGCAGCATTCCCACGAAGTTCCTGGGGAATATATTCCACCAAAATAAAGAAACCCATCAAGAAAGGAGGTACGGGGATCCAGACAATAAGGGATCATGAGTGTGGTGGACAGCACCCCCAGACGGGTGGAGGGACGCCTGAGGATCTGAGGACACCTCGCAGTGGGCCTGCAGCCACCAGCCCGGCCAGTGCAGGACGCCCGCACGGTGGCAGGAGCGCATCCCAGCCAAGGGCTGACGTGTGTGCTCTCGTCGAGAGTTTGGCCGTCAAAGCTGGTTGTGATGCATGCTGAGTCCGCCGAGACCAAGATGGTGCGGGACAGGGAGCCGTGGCCACCCTCCAGGAGGAAGGGTTATCTAAGAAAAGACCGTCGTCACAACACAATGTAGAACACAGTGTGGCACCAGCCCCCAGACTGGTAAGATTAGAAACTTAATTAAGGGGTGCCTGGGGGGCTCAGTCGTTAAGCGTCTGCCTTCGGCTCAGGTCATGATCCCGGAGACCCGGGATCGAGCCCCACATCGGGCTCCCTGCTCGGCGGGAAGCCTGCTTCTCCCTCTCTCACTCCCCCTGCTTGTGTCCCCCCTCTCGCTGTGTTTCTCTCTGTCAAATAAAGAAATAATTCTTTAAAAACAGAAGGGTGATGAAGAGGTCACGCAGCGCAGTCGCCAACCTCAGGCCACGCTGCTTGTGACAATAGCGACCTGCGGCTCACAGTGATTTCCAACTTCGAAGCTCTTTATAAAAGACCTTCCCAGCTGCGAAGGCCACATCGTGCAAAATGTCGTCAGGGACTGTGTCTGGCTGGTGGCGCGTGTGTCTCTGTGGACGTGTCCCCCCCACGCCCTGTCTTTCACTATCTCAGTGACAGACTTAGGAGCTGCCCTGGGTCTGCAGGGATGGTGAGCACACTGCTCTCTCACGTGTTCGGACTCTGATTTTCCGTTGTTCAGAATTTCACGTAAGGTAAGAACGGAAAAAGGAAAGCAACGGAACCTCTTATTGTTTCCATCTTGAGGCTTTGGAAGCTCTGCGAGGACAGACTGTAGGACCACTGGCCAGTACTGAAGATAGGTCAGAACCTCTCGGCGCCCCTCGGACGCCAGCCAACCCCCGTCCTGCATCCGCTCAGGGGGGCGGCGGGGGTTCCTCTCCCTGCCCCGCCTCCCCTCGCCGTCCTCCCACCCTCTCTTCCCAGCCCTCCTCACCCCCCTGCAGTGGCCCTGCCCCGGCGGCGCCCCAGTGAGCTGGGGAGGACGGTGTGCGCCTCGCTCAGGTCAGCAGATGAGCGGCTGGGAAGGGGGGTTCCTCTGTCCCTCTTGATGTCTGCTGCATAAGGATCAATACGACCAAGACATCCTAATGGCAGATAAAGGGAACGCTGATAGCTCGGTGGCTTTCTGGTCCAACTGAGTCTTAAGTGGCTGTCTCGGGTCTATTTTTAAACCTTATTATCTGTTATAATATAATTATGGAGTAATTTTACTTTTGTGAATTTTACCATAAAGAATTTGATCCTATCACCCAGCTTACGGTTGCTATATTAACAATTACATAGTAATTTGATCTCATTGTTTTCTATTGACTGAAACCTAACTTCTTGCCTCTAATTTCCACTGGCTTTCATGCCTCTAATTTCCACTGGCTTTCACAATGTGGCTGACCCCACAGACGGAGCCGCTTTCTTTCTGTTGCTGACTTCACCCCCTGGGACCCTCCTCTTCCTCCTGGGGCTGCGCCAGCCCCTCCCCGTTCCAGGGCAGGGCCGGGATGGCGCCTCCTTAGGCATGTGCTCCTTTCTCCGGGATGGCTGGCATCAGAGTCCCAGGACACCTCCTAGACCGCCACCCCGACGCACGCGCTCTATAACCCCATCAGCACACTAGGATCTCTCTCCCTGATTCTGTCCTATTGCAATGGCCAAGGAATTTTGCAGCTGTAATTAGGGTCCCCGAGCAGTTGAGTTGAAGTTAGTCAAAGGGGGACTTTCCTGGGGGGGAGACAGGCTCGAAGTCCCAGGGATGCCCCTGTCGGCCTTGAAGGGGCAGACTGCTGGGTTGTGGAGAGGCCACACGACAGGGGACAGCAGTCCCCAGCGGGCAGGTGCAACGGCAGGGAGCTCAGTCCCTTGTCCACACGGGGCCGAGTCCAGCCGCGCCCACAAGCATGAAGGGCCACGCTGAGGCTCAGTGCAGAGCCCGGCCGCACCGGAGACGCGGGCCGAGGACGCACTGCCTGGGCTCCCGCCTGGAGCCACAGACAGTGTGGGCGTCCGAGTTGGAAGTCACGTGTCTCACCACCCCAGAAGGGGCCTGACACGGGTGCAGGTCTCTCCCAGAGCTTCCTGGCAGCAGCATCACGGTGACATGGGTGTAGGAACTCGGTTGTCCTTGATCCCCTCTGCAGGGCGTGCCACGGTTGGCAGCACCCGGGCAGCAGTTAGCTGGGCACATGAGCCAGAAGACGGGGCCGTGAGGACAGACGGGCATCCTCCAGGCCCCCTGCCCCATGCCGAGGGGCGGCCCTCCCAGCCCTGTCTCCCCCTGGGACATCCCGTCGTGCATGGTCCTGAACTGAGGACAGTCCCCTGCACCTGTCAGTACAAGCGCGCTCCCTACCTCATCTCCCGGTGCCTGGTGCGGGGGACCACTTACAGTGCCCTGAGCAAAACGGGATCTCTGACTGCCGGAGATCGGGGGACAAGCTTTCCTCTCTTGGCTCCCCAGGGCAGCCTGGGGGGTATCGGGCATCTCTGTGACCTGCTCCTTGAACAAGCCACCCGAAGGCCAAGGGAGCACATGGCCCAGGCCCGCTTGCTCTGGCTCAGCCCGCGTCCCCCTTCCAGCCTCTGCGGTCCTCTCCGGAGCTCATTTTCTGTGCCCGGCCTCGCAGCCCCCTCCTGGTCCATGAGCCCTGCATCCTCCCAATGGCTTTCCTTGACCCCGCCAGACGGAAGGGCTCCTGCCCAGAGAGCCAGGCTCGTGCCTTCCCAGGGTGCCGTTCCAGGGCACGGCAGTGGCGTTCCCCGTGTGCAGGGTTCAAATCGTGGTCTGCTGCTTGCCGCCTCCACGGCCACGGAAAGGTGCAGGAGCTCCCCGGGCCTTGTCTGTGAGATGGAGGGGGACCACCATCCTTACTTCATGGGTCCCACCTGTGGTCACCACGTGTCTGCCCTGATTTCATCCCATTCTGTGGACAATATTACTTGATGAATTCTTCTTATTTTCCCAACTGGACTGTGGCATCGCTCCCGTAAGAAGCTGTTCTTATCCCCCCCCCCCCCGCAAAGCACCAAGCGTGGAAGTAGTTCACGGTCCCACACGGTGTCAGGGGCCCCCTGAGCACAGCCGCTTCTGCCCCAGGAACGCATGGTCTCACGGTGGCGGTCGGGCCTCTGCACCGTGTGCCGACGAGGTGGTGGTCTGTGCGCTGCGTGCATTATCTCAGAGGCTCTGAGTTCCAGGGATTCCAACCAACGCTGGTTCCAAACAAGGGTTTACCGCGTTCCGGCGGGAGCAGAGTTACCGGGCTCCACCTACCGGCCCCTCTCCCCCGGACTCTGGGAAAGAGTTTCTGTTCTTCCTGAGCCCAGGCTTACAGCTCTCCTTTTCAATCTTGAACAAGTAGGATTACTAATCTATTAAGAATACATCTGGGCGCCTGTGTGGCTCAGTGGGTTAAAGCCTCTGCCTTCAGCTCAGGTCATGATCTCAGGGTCCTGGGATCAAGGCCCGCATTGGGCTTTCTCTGCTCAGCAGGGAGCCTGCTTCCTCCTCTCTCTCTCTGCCTGCCTCTCTGCCTGCTTGTGATCTCTCTCTCTCTCTCTCTCTCTCTCTCTCTCTCTCTGTCAAATAAATAAATAAAATCTTTAAAAAAAAAAAAAAGAATACATCTGGGCACCTGGGTGGCTCAGTCATTAAGCATCTGCCTTCGGCTCAGGTCATGATCCCGGAGACCCGGGATCGAGCCCCACATCGGGCTCCCTGCTCGGCGGGAAGCCTGCTTCTCCCTCTCTCACTCCCCCTGCTTGTGTTCCCTCTCTGGCTGTGTTTCTCTCTGTCAAATAAATAAATAAAATCTTAAAAAAAAAAAAAAGGAATACATTCAGGGGCAACATTTACCAATTAATACAGCCAGAGAAAAACTCACAATATTTAATAAGCAGAAAGCTCTCAGCCTGGACAGCAGCTATAACGGCGGCATCAGACGCAGCCAGAACAGAACAAGGAAAGTAAAGGGTGGTAAGGTAATAAATGAATAAAATGGCAAAATAGGCACACTGGAAAGCAAGATCGGCTGACATAGCCAACAATGGTTTGGGATGGGATGGGATGGGATGGGGTAGGATGGGATGGGATGGGTTGGTTTGGGATGGGATGGGATGGGATGGG